>JAARMF010000211.1:88841-110718 GCA_022844705.1 Toxascaris leonina
GTGAGGAGAAAATCGACCTTCACAATAATTCTCGCCGACTTCAATGCAAAGCTGGGAGCAAGCGAGGGGTCAGAACAATATATTGGCGATTTCGGACATGGGAAAAGGAACGAAAGGGGCAGAAGACTTATTGATTTCACTGAATTTGTCAACCTTTATGTTACGGATTCTTTCTTCACCAAGACATTGGACGTTGCGTTCTCCAAACGATACAACGAGAAATGAAAGTGATTACTTTCTTACAGAGAAACAAAGACCGCTAATAGACATGACGGAAGTATTAGAATCTGCCGTATCCGTTCACTCAGATCACCGTTTTTTTAGAGGAAAAATTGCAATCGACTTCCCAGTAGAAGAAAGAATTCGAAGAAAAGCATTACATCGGGAAAGGCCCAAGAAGTTAGCCCCTGATTTCTTCTTGCAAGCAGTTAAAAACGGAAGATGGGGCATTTCTGGTAGCGACATAAACACGAATTATGGTTACCTCCTCAAAAGCTTGAGAAATGTAAAGCTGCTTTCACTGTAAACGTCGTAAAACAGTCCCGGAACCGTCTTTGCGCTGCCACGATCGACCTTTTTTATAAAAGGTGACGGATGGCTGAGAAGGGCAGTACCGGATTAGAATACAAACTTCTGTGCAAGCTATTACGAAAGAAGATGACAGAAGACTATGACGCTTACAGGAAAAAAGATGTTACGTCAGAAGTTCCCAACGGTGTTCATCGATGGAACAATAGAAAGCAAAACCGATCGAAAACGGATGGAAGAAATGTGCAAAACATTCTACCAAAAACTGTTTTCGTCAACTGTTCCAGTAAAAGCGCCCAATCCAACTATGCCCTCGTCCGTTCCGAAAATAATAACCAGTGAGGTTGAAAAAGCGATATGCACCACAAAGCAATGGAAGGCCGCAGGTGTTCGCCGAATACGAGTGGAAGAGATCCGAGGCGGTGGCGAAATTCTTACAAAAGCGTTAAGCGCTCGGTTTTCGTCGTACCTAAACCTGGGAAAAACTCCGATGGAATAGAAACGATCGCGAACATTACTGATATCCAAAAAAGGAAACTACGAAAACATTCATAATTATCGTCCGATATGCCTGCTATCTCATCTCTACAACATTTTCATGAGAGTAATCTATAATAAAATTGAAGCAATCCTCCGTGAGAACATGAGACGTGAGCAGGCTGGCTTCCGAAAGCGGTTTTCTATAATCTACCGCATTTTCACCCCAACTCAATTAATAGAAAGATGCAGGGAGTACAAGGTGACGCTCTGCCTACTCTCTGTACACTTTAAAAAGGCCTTCAACTTGGTGGAGCACAGCGCAGTACTCAAAAGCCTCTCCGATCAGATAGTGGTCCTGGTATACATTGGTATCATCAATGATTCGCCATCCGACTCGCACACGGAGATCAGGCTATTTGAAACACCAATGAGCATAAAAAACAGAAAAGGTGTAAAACAAGGAGATATCTGCTCCCCGAAAGCCTTTTCATCAGCTCTCGAAGGCGTTCTAAGGAATATAAAGGATCCGAGTGGCTTCAATTTTGATGGCGAAGAATTTCAAACGCTTCCCTTTGTGGATGATGTACTACTCGTGGCAGACAACCAAGGAAAGGTGCAGAATTCACTAAATGAGCTCGACGATAAGGCTAAGAAAATTCGGCTCAGCATTCACGAAAACGAAACGAAGTGGTTGAAGAACGCATTCTATCCTAAGTTCACCACGAAACTCGATAGGGAGAACATCGAGCTCGTGGAACAGCATTTATAACTGGGACAAATTGTACAAATGAACAACGATTTGATTCTTTAGCTCAGCAGGAAAAGAAAAGCATGATGGACAATCTTCACCAAGCTCAAGGATATCTTCTGTGATGTGAAAACAACACCGTCCGTAAAAGCAGAACTTTTCAATTCCACCGTTCTTCCTATAGCACCGTATGAGTGTGAAACGTGGAACACCACGCTCGCTGAAGAAAAGAAATTAGCGACCACTCTGCGAGCTATGAAAAGGTGCAGGATGGGTATCGGTGGACTAAAGCACCTCACAAACGAAGATGCATTCTAGATCTGATGTAAAAGACATCGTTAAAGTGATGCACAAGTGAAAACAAGGATATGCTGGTCATGTAGGTTGAATGACAACAGGTGGGCCGAACGAATCCTTGAATGGTACCAAAGAGAGGTCATGCGACCACACGGCACACCGCCAACAAGATAGGAAGATCCGCTGCGACGTCTATACCGCTTTACCTGGATGCAACAAGATCACGATCGCGAGAGATGGAAGAATTGCATCGAAGCTGTATCGATGGAGAGAACGACGAGATCGATGAAATCACAGATATTCAAGGTAAGTAAGACATCACTTCTGGCGAAAATTGCCGCAATCACCTTCAAAAATAAACGCAAGTTTCGTTCGAATTGCCAAACTCGCTAATTTGAAGACAGCCTTTGTCTTATTGGATGCGTGAAGGTTGTACTTTTTCTCTAAATGACCTCAAACTGCATATTATAGATGTTTATGATCACCTTGGAGCATTTTGTCGTACCGCTGTTGAACATGTTCCCGAAGTGGCGTTAAGTTTCGAAAAGTAAAGCGATCCGTTTTTTGCGATACGAATATGCGATACCGCTGATACATCATTAGTGCCCTCCTCGCACAATTTACGCGATTTACAGCAACAAACATAGGAACGTAGATGGTCCGCATACGCCTACAAGCATATAAACATTGATGGACGATATCAATAAAAATCCTTCAAATTTGGCAACTTACCTTTTGTTTTTTCTTACTAAGTACTTCTCTCTATCCTATTATATTTACCAGCGAAAGGAAAATTTATAGCTTCGTACGTGCCTTAAAAATATTATAGTTGTTGTTTGAAATGTTTAACGGAGCAAAGTACTATAAAAGTGAAGGTCATGGTTCAACATAAGACTACGATTAAAATTGAGGTGGACGGGTTCATAGAGCTCGCCATATTTTTGAAGGAAAAGTCGCCAAAGATCAGTCGTTTGATTGATGCTAAAAATTTTTGGTTTCATGAACTTTGAGAAGGATGTAACTATAGCACCTACATAATTTCCTAAATATCTGAAGGAATTCTTTTTTTTTTCGTGCGGGAGGAGAGGAAAAGTTAAGCTCAGAAGCATTGAAGCATGTTAGCTCGCTGAATATACGATTTTAATTGAGGCTTTGCGATATTTCGTCGATGAAGCGAAAGACTTACCCGAGAAGCTAAGTAAGCGAGACCAAGCAATCCAACAACAACCACGACGATAACGACGAAAAAATCGACAATATCATCGTCCATGAGCCTTTAGCACGAAGCCCGAGGAACGATCATGAGCTTATTGATAAATGAGTCTAAACCAATTACAATATGCTTATATTACAAGGACATGAATATTTTGCATTAAACGTAGTCGCTCAGCGCGTTGGCTTCTCGTTGTTAGTGCGTTCATGTTTATACTTCACGTACTCAGAGCTATTTCTTCGCGTCGCAAAAACTTCTTTGCCATACGAGAAGAAAAAATTGTGCTGTTTGTTCAGCACTTTGCAGTGAGATGCATTAGGGCACTGCGGATACAACAGCATTTCGGTCGCTAGCGCATTTCGGCCTCACGTTCACTTCAGTCAGCAAAACGACTGGCAGAATTGAGCATTTGAATTACCTCTCTTCTCCGGCCATTTAGAAATTGAACTTACCCAGAAGTTCCAATGTCTCTGAGAAAGACGCCACAATCATTGAGGAAGCAACTGAAAAAGCATGCCACAGAAGATGGCATAATATGCCGTCTTATATTCGGATCATCAACCAATCAATTTAAAAAGTTATAAGCGAAAGAAAAAATGCGAGAGAATGCGATCCCAGATTACGGCGCGTTACATTTGGGCTGTTGAGGACTTTCAATGAGCCACCAAAAATCTCACTCACTGACAGTTTTCAATCGCTAATTGATAAGCCGACAAAGCTTCTGACCGCCACTAAATGATTATTGTTATTAGTCGCTATAAACGTCCTATGTTCTAGCAGCTATAAAACCGCTTACCGGTCCAATAACCGGATCTTCTCTGCTTTGTACGCAGCTCAGGAGTGCACTTAGACTAGGCATCACTTAGAAAATTGCTTGCGAAAGGTGTATAGATTGTGCAGATTGTATAGATTACCAGAGTGCTATACTGTAGTTGTGAGAAATACGTATAAAAATTCTTAATATCAGAAGCAGCTTATGTGCTGCAAATTGAGCTTTGGTCACTGTGTAGCATGATGCTAGGCTAAGACTATTCATGTCTCACTGAGGGTGAATGATCGCATATTGTTGTACTTTATTGTTATTTTGCCGTTATGTTTGTTACGCCGTCACGTTGTTATAACTGTGCTGAAAATAAAGGTTTAATTACCAATGTTTGAGGTTTATGGCATAAAAGTAGACGAACATAAGAGGAAGCCGAACCTAACTATCAGTAAACGAAGTTAGCGATCGGTCAGAAACGAAGAGTTTGGCTGATTACCTCTTAGTGGCAAACAATCTAGACTCACGTAGCATCCAATCAAGGCGAGTGACTATTTTCATAAATTTTCTCTTGTACAGAAAAAAAAAGTGTTAAAGAAATCGTCCGCATTAGGAAAACAGTTTCAACAAAAAATGAAGCAACACAATCCCAATTAGCCCAAGGACACTCTCTACACTCCTCTTTGCAAAATCGAGTCTTTGAAATTCATCAATCACCGCGAACGATGCTATTGCAGGGTCATCTTGATGTTAACAAATCGCTCTACTCTAACTTTTGTGATGTTTGAGTGTTGAAATTGGTCAGCAGACGGATAAACACATCGCAAATACATATATGCCGATAGGGCGTTGTCATAACGTGCTTTGGAGATGATAATTACCAAAAGCGCTTGACAAGCATCCGAGATAATGAAACATTTGAGGAATTCTAAAGATTCGAAAACGTAAAATTTTTGTCTTCGATGAGGAATTTTATAAGAAATGGTTCTTTGCATCTTATCGTTTGATGTATCGTAAAGTTTAGCTAAATGAACTAGGCCACAAATTTGAAACTAAAACGCCGCAAATTATGATCAAAAATAGTGAGAGGATTAAAAAACAATTTTTTTTCGAGAACTGGCAGGGAGAAAATGCTGATTTATAATTTGAACTAATCCGGTTCGATCTCCGTTTTTTTTTTTGCCAAAGCTTCATTGCTGCAATGAACTAAATATGGAAGCGAAGGTGTGGGCAAATCCAAGTTGATTTGAAGGCCTTCAAGCAATATAGTTAGAAGAATCGTTCAAAGCTTTTTAATCGCCCATAAATTTTGATGGAAAACTCAATCGGTTTGGTTTGCACTCAATCGGTATTTGAATGATAACATTAAATTGCTAACAAGTTTATTGTTTAGACAGAAACATTTTAAAGGAAAAGAAGGATCGAAGTTATCAAAACGGTCGAAAAATTTCGCTCGTAAAAACCGAATAGCTTGGAGTCTCTAAAACTACCTCAAAAAAAAAAAAAATAAATAAATAAATAAATAATAAAAAATCAAGCTATTTAATGAACTTCTAAATTGAAATTCCCCCAACTTCAGCACAACTGTCACTCTTGGCGAGCAGAAATCAACTAGAAAAATCGACTTCTATAGAAAATCGACGACTTCTTTATAAATCGACTTTATTACTAAAAATCGACTTCGCTTTTCGAATAAAATTTAGATGCCGGTTGATACATAATTCGCAAACTTTCTAATAATATTTCGTTGCGATTCTATCTCGATAAGTTAATTCTGATTGAACGATCAATTAATTCTGATTCAATGTGTTCGATTTTCGAATTCAAATGCGCTTCATTCAAAATATTAATCGGAAATTTGCAATTTTTTTTACAATTTTTTTCCATCTACAATTTTCTTCAGATGTTCCCTAGAATGATGAAATATCAACAATAGTGAAGACTGAGACAATTCTGTTGAGAACGAACAACTCAAATACGCAGGCTGAATATCCTCGACTAGTAAACAAAAAAATGGCATTTAACTAGTCATTGCGATCATCGTGTAATCACAGCACATTTTTGAAAACATCCCCCCTCCCCTCCTCCTCCTCCCTCACCTCTGAAGAAATTGCATAATAATAAAGTTTGTTGATAAAAACATTTGCTTGGACACCTTGGTATGCTGCTCAACTATTCATTATGAGATGCCTCCAATTATCGCTAGCGACTTTAGCAGTCGCCAAAACAACTTTTGTTTGTTTCCGAGGTCTACTCGAGCGATTCGATTGTCGAAAAGCTGGAATTTATCGATAGCTTAAACTTCATATTATCTTTATATTACACAAATTTCCGTTCCCATACTAATAATGAAAATCATTTGTGAGAGTTTCATAAACTGGCATAAAATTAAGAAACATAAATACCTCAACTAACTTTATTTGCGTCTAGGTACGGCTATAGGAAAATACAGCATAGATGGGAAGTTCAGGGGGAATTGCATCACATGAACTGAGAATGAAAGAAAATAGGAAATTAAATCTCCCTCCTTCGTTCCTCTCCTCCCGCAATCGAATTGCTGCTACTTAAGACGGTGCTCTTGAACGATATGAACGAAAAACCAAAAATAAAAAATAAAAAATTAGGGGAGGTTTTTTTGTTCCGGATTTTGGCCCTCATCGCTCGTTACATCCGCGCTCACCAATGTCGCTTGATTCTCATCATCGAATTTTTGAGCAGTAGTAATGTTATTAAAGAAATCCCTATTTGCTTTACCTCTCGTTTTTTTTTTTATTTAAATCGAATACCACTATCACTAAGTTTATCACGGCAAGCTATGCCTCGAAAGAAAACCTGGTTGCTTTGGCCACTTAGCATCAGATGCGTCGATTAATCTTAACACTCAAATTTTCTTTACGATGGCAAAACAATTCGGAAATTTACTGTTTTTTATTTTCAGTTTTGCGGAGAATTGCAACTAACAAGTCCCAAGCGGAAAATTTATAACGTTACTCCTTTTTGGGTAATGTTTACCAATGCCGTATTCGAAGAGATGTAGACTTTAAAAAAACGGAAAACAGAGGCTAATTATCTAGAGTAAAAATAATAATACTGACCCTAGCATTTGCAGTTCTCTACATATCCGAGTGGTATATAACTCAAACTATTAGCCATTAGACAATTAAACATAACGCTCATTCACTTCGTCAAATGCTCATACACCCGCATCGTCCAAGTGAAGAAATATTTCCAGAGATATTTCTCTCAAAGAAAATCAAGTTTTATTATCAAATCTCATGGATCATACTAGCCTTGACGGGTATCCAATATGGTCTAACACGCTAACCAAAAAATGCATTTGAATATTCTATCGCCATCTACGGCATAGGACTCTTGAATTTTTTGACAGAGGAATTAGGAATTACGTAAAAGCAATACGTCAAGGAGAAAAAAATGTCCGCTTACGATTCTTATGCCATATCATCATTGCCTATAAGTTTGTTTCTGCATCATATGCTTTAACCGCCTTCCACTTCTAGTTTAAAAAAAAAAAAAAAAGAAGTACTACGTTCACCTAAGAAGACAACCTGGGATGACATCTTTCGACAATCAATGCGGTGCTCGAACTAAATCAATACAGCCCTCAAAAGTCGATTTCGTCATGATGAACATAGTTATAGCGTCCAGGTTGCACTGTCGTTTTCGGAAAATTTTTTTGGAAAATCTTTTCGGAAAGTTTTTTAGAAAAACGCTTTCGGAAAATTTTTTGGAAAATTGTTCTCGCAAAATTTCGAGCAAAAACGTACCACTAAATCTCCTTCTGTAGAAATCATTTCAGTTACATTAATGAATCCTATTCAAATCAAAACCGCCAATCAATAACTACTCGCTCTTCGATGCGTGACCGTTCTTGAATTTTTGATGAAGCGAAGATTGAAAAAAAAAAAAAAAAAGGAGTTTTTCACCCTTTTAGAATATTGTTCTAGCGGTTGCCGTTTTTACACAATACCAGCACTCTATCTTGAACAACCCCCCTCCCCCCCCCCNCCCCCCCCTCCCTCCCCCCTCCCTCCAAAAAAAGCGTACATTTGAAAATCTATAAAGTCAAGTATGATAAAGTACTTTGACTAGGGAAACATAAACCCAACAAAACAAACTATTCGCGGAATATGAGGATGGCGTAAACGATTGCATTCTGCAGAACGGGAAAAGAGGATTCCAATGGCAAGTGAAACAGTCGAGAATTGAGGGCAAAAATGTGCGAAGTCGGCGGAAAATAATATATGCAGCGATGCCATCATTAAACCTATCACTTGATGCAATAGTCGGGCAACCACCGATACACAAAAGCTCACAGTCCACCCCGTTAGTAAAGGATAATCGTGTAGCATAACTATCGACCCATCATGCCCGATCTCTATACGTGTTCTCATACTCAATACGAAACACCGCCACACATTACTTTTATCGTTTTTCGCTCCAGCCGAAGTAATTGAGACTATATCAAAATACCGACCTAATTTTGCTAATATTTGAGGCCCCAGCTATGGAAACTTCGACTCAGAAACCGAATCAAACACCGGAAGGGATTTTCTTGGCCACATATTTGGTTTATTTCCGGACATTTCTTTGACACTCATACTTCTCGTTGTGATATATGGCGATATTTCTGCTCTTTCAGTTCCCAGCTCTGAGCAATTCCATCTGTTTCGAACGCCGTTGTTCCAGTAGCGATGATCTGCTAACGTATATAAGCAGCTAAGATGATAGACGAATCTCGCCATCATGAAGCATGAATTATCTGATACCTATCACTACCTCTATCTACCGTCTGAAACCAGTGAACTGCAAAGACTACAGTGTGGACAATTACTTATGCACCGCTGATTCCCACCTCTCCTTCCTTCTTCCCAAGTTCATGCCCGGACTGCCCTTTCCTTCCCTCCAGAGAGTCCAGTTGGCTTCTCATTTTATTAGCCAATGCCTCCCCCCCTCTGAACAATTTATTTCCCCATATGCACACCTGCGGTATGAAAGTTCCTATACTTCCATGACAACTTTTTCGTGCAGTAAGCCAACTTATTCCACTTCGCCCTTCTTGTCGGAATTTCATTTCATCTACTAATCTGTTCCTCGATGGGACTCCCCTTCCCCCCTCCCCCTCCTCTTGAGAAAATCGTCCCCTCCTAGCACACCGTCTGTGCCCAACTTACACAACTGTCAAGTTTCTCGATTCCTTATTCTCTCGTGTTGACTCCCATTTAGAGACTGGCGCATTGCGCAGTCTTGTTCGCTTTTGAACGACTATTGTGAACTGTCTCAGAGCTCAAACGCTGCCTCAGCGTTAAAAGAATAATTAAATTTTAGACAGCCAATTACAACAATGACTCATCAATATGATCTGCAAGTTTCCGAAAGCAACATCCACCAATTCATATACAAGCGAACCGCCGCTCCCCATCAATTTATGAGGAACTCAAGACGGAGAGCTGGCCAATAATTTCGAAATATTCTAAAAAGTAGTCATGACAAGGTGGTAAACAAGCTGCGAAAACAAGCAAAAACCTTGATAAGAAGCATTAGGAAGGACAGAAAATTTACGACAAAAGTTTCCGGATAGCGTAAGCTCATAGAGTTCATTGTCTGCCGACTGCCGAAGTTAGAATTTTTCCTACCGATATTCACACTTAAATTTGAATCGCACTCTGTGAAAAGCGGCAGTTGACAAGTTCCCACTGGGTGAGGTGAAGCATAAGACCTAGTCGAAAACATTGAGTGGCAAAATAATTCAGAAATGAAAGAAGCATATTAGACGTTGATAAGTGTCCTCGTACATCGTTCAAACACAATGTCACTGGCTTTATCTTGAATGCGACTACCTTTCGACCAACGCTTCCACTCTCAACGGAAGTCGCTGTTACTTGAAGTCCCGATGACTAAACCCACTGGTATGAAAACTCTGTTAAAACAGCTCTGTCATCTAATTTTTCTAAAACGAGGGGTCAACGCACGTATTCAATCAACTTTTTCACCTTTTACGCCTGGAAAAAACAGTTGGGCCCTACTCAATGGCCTTGTACAAGTTTCACCTTATGTATGATCTTTTAGCATGCAAAATCAACGCAACGCCAAGTTTTATAAAATGCTGACCATTCAAACTTTACAAATGCAATTTATTCAGCTAACAGAACATGAGACCATGCGCGCTATCTTTATTTGGCTACTCTAATAACAACCGGAAGAAAACTTATCAAACAAAAATAAACTCTTCAGCGCCGTGCAATACACGAGCCATTTATTAAACAGCAACTGGGCAACTGTCGAATTGCAATAAAAAAATAAAAAATAAAAAATAAAATTCCGTAGAGACACGCACCGGCTCAAGCATATCTAAAGCGCATAAAAATCGAGCAAAGAAAACACCACCGGTGAAATATATGTGAGCAGTATTCGCCCTCAAAACGCATCACAGCTTGCACTCAAAAATATCTTATTCAACTTTCCACCAAAATATTCCCCAATACGACAATAATGGTAACTAACATTCTAATAACTATTAATCTCCTACCAGGACACATAAATATCAGACATAGTGCTATCTCGGTTGAGCATCCAGGCATCTGGTTACGAAATAAACACAATAATTTGATAACATCTTCAACAATATCTATCTAAAGCTTCGATTGCAGCCAAAAACAGCGACAAACACTCCACGACGAAAATCAAATCGGTCCCCTTATAACCTCATCTAACCTCCAACCCCCTTATCCCATCGGTTTTCATTGCACTCAAGCTGCCAGTCTTCTCTTTAGGAAAGAAAAACAATACCCATTGTTGGCAAACACGAACAACTTGCACCTTGAAAGAATAAAGCACACTACTATCACCCAAAGCAAGATTGCAGTAGTATGAACCCTCTTCCCTTCCCGCTCTCCCGACGAATTGCTTGAAATCTCAATGAATTACTAAAGCATACACCTCTCATCCATAATTCAGCATATCGCGCATTCTTTGGCGACTGTCTGAGTTGCCAAATACCCAACAAGTTGCCAGAACTAGACCTGCGGCAGCTCCGATTGCGCTCGCTCTCAGCCCATGTGCCGAACGATAAATAGCGCCGGCCATACCTCCTGCCGCTGAAACTTGCAAGTCGTAGATGGAGAAGAAATCAAGACGCATACCTCCCACATCTATTCTATCTTCCTTCAAAGCTATTTAAGCCATGCACAAACTCGCCCCTCTCAAATAAGACCGACAATCGGAAGTTCAATTCTCAAAGCCATCAAATTTACTTTGCTTCCTTAGTCTCCCATTAGTCAGGAATTTTTGGACGATAATAGAATAAACCGTACAAAGGTCACCTGATGAAATGATATTTGACAAGCCCCTAAACCAAAATCATCTCACTTATGACAATTTCTGGAAAATTTCTGAACGCTGACTGATTCCTTCACTCACCTACTTCAGCCGTCTACAAAAATCCCAAACCATGGCCTTCGGCTTCAAGGCTATAATTACGGCTTTTTATTTTCACCAAATGTAAAAGCAGTATGAAATTATTTCGCCTAATGGACTCTGCAAGTGCTCCATTTCAAATACGTATTTCTGAACCTCGTTCCTCCTCAACATCTCTAAAATTTCAGAAACGTAACACCTTTACCCCTCTCATTCTCATTCAATTTTACTTCTTAGCCCTATCTAGCACCCATCTCTTCAACTGTAGCTCCAAATTGTGGAAACCTAAAAATCACACAGTTGCGCTTGAATCACACAAAATACAATATGGCAGATGAGGAGACTCGTAAAATGGCACTTTTCTATGTGTTATGCAATATTGGACACATTGGTAGCTCCCTGCTTCAATCTGAGAGCGAATATTCGGTGTCTCTAGCTTATACAAGAGGGAATTTTATATAAGCACTATTGCTTCGAACGCATCGAATCCATTTCCTCAAAACTTAAACCACCCTTGTTCCGTACTTTGATAGAAATAAGCGCTCGGCTTATTTCCCTGTTGTCTTTGTTGCTACAATGAACTTTCATCGAGAATTAAAAGGGCAAATGGGAGGAAGGGGGGAGGGAATAAAATGCATACCCGAAGTAAATAGATGCAAACGTTACCAATACTGTTGAAATCGTCATCCGGGCGAAGTTTTCTGAGTAGGATTTCGAGCGCTGAGAAAAGGAAGACGGCTGCCCCTGCTGGCTGTGCATAACCACTGCCGTGTTTAACGGTCGCATTCATCATTCTCGTCATCCAAGGTTTACCTCTCTACAACACAATCATTCCTATATCGAGCCAACAAATTTTTATACAAGATTCAATAGACAGTGCCAAAAGCTTGGCTCAACATACTGGGCACATCAATAAAGGAAAATATTTCCTGCTCGCTCCTTCCTTCCACTACCAATGAAAGCATTTCAAGGAAATGTCTTCGTTATATGCATGAAATATGGGAAAAATTAGTAGTCTTTTTGCTCCAAAAAGTAGGAATATCACTTGATCACTTGATTGACCGGACTATCGAGCGTCGATGACGCTGCCGGTCACAATGCGCTTCCATTGGGGTACTGAGGCCCGTAGTTTTGCATTGTTGTAGCCAATTAGTGACGCCATCCCGCTGGCCAGGCAAGAATATATATGCATACATATAATCTTTTCTTGGGAAAAAACCATACCAGCACCTTATATGGCACACCTTATACGACAATCACAAAGGGTCACAGTGTGCACCATGTACGCTGGCCTAGGCGCAAAAAACGCACATTCCAAGTGGATTCACCCCCTTCAACCTCGTCTTTATTCTAAAGAGTGGCAATGGTCTTACAAGTTGTCGCGTGTCTGGGTTGAAGAATTCTGGGATGAAGCCACGTATTGCACCAACGGCGTATCCGCCACCAACAGCCCATCCGATATGTCCGAGTGCGAATTCGAATTTTCCCTTACCAGTGTTTCCTCCATCTGGCATTATATACCTTCAAAACGAGAAATTAAATGCTCAGAAACTTATGCCAATTTCTTAAATCAACTTACCGGTGCTCAAAATTGAAACCTTTTTTGGAACAATCCTAATTACTAAGAGCGAGCAGCCACTGAATTCGCTTTCATAATTACCACCTGCAAGAAAATTTTAGAGTGGCAGTGGTCTAAATCGAACACTTAACACCTTAATCCCCCTCCCCCTGCGCTCCCCTACTTTCTCGTTGACAAAAGGAAGTATGACTTTTATCACCAATGCCACATTGCTGATGCTCGTCGAGATACTTATCAGTATTATGCTTCAAGATCTATGATTGCCTTTTGGTGCTATATGTCCGTAGTGTTGTCGTCCACAGTTACCCATCCAAACACCGAAGAAAAAGCCGACTTTCAAGTTGTATTGGCCAATAACTCTTAGCTAATTTTTGCCAAACTTGTAAGCCAGCTAACGCTATATATCGATGGGGTTCGGAACGATGTTGGCTTTAACAACACCTAGCGCTCTTTACGATAATCACACCGTACATGGTCTCAAGCTTTTGTTACGAATGCGCATCGATCAGCAGATATATACAATAAAAAGTGCCCTTTCTTGAACTCGACAAAGCTAAAAACCATATCTATGCTCCAATGTTCGGTGACGGAATGACATGACATATACAAAAGGGGGCTGAAGCAATTACGAACGATTTCACAAACCATTGCCAACACCTCCCTGCTTAATATTTCCAATAATGAACGTTCAGCAGCCACTAAAACACTTATGCGACACCTTAACCTATCCCAATTTCGTTCTTAACCATCTTATCCTAAATCTCTGTGAATAGTGCCAAGATCGAATGAAGGCTCAATAAACGCCACCTTGTCAAGTGGAGGCTAAATCACTATCCTGGAAAACTAATGCAAGCTATCCTGTCCACTATCCTGAAAACCGCAATTTAGCAGTCGGCTAATCGGCAGCATACAGCCCAAAAAATGAGCGCTTAAAACTTGTAAGAGCTGATACAACACATTTCTTTATGATAAAAAATACCGCAGCTTATAAAACTTTCGAACTCGAAAATAAAAGATTCTACACTTGACAGCAGACACATTCTTCGCTTCGTTTCCCGTTCGAATGCGAGGGGCAAGATTATTTTCCACAATAAATCCACCTTTTATCGTCAAAACCACCACCCTGTCTGCGTCGCCTCCAATATCTCTTCCAATCGATATCGAAAACACTAGCATGCCACAAAGATGTTTAATGAAACAACATCGTTCGACTAACTTAAAAGCTTCACAAAAGCTAACATTCAACACCGATTTCAGATTGCAAATTATGCGAGGAACCTATCACTTCCTCGTTCACAACGCAAAATTTTCAGACTTAGTCTGAACAAATTTGACCAAATCGGAATGCTCCTAAAGCACGCCACCATAATCTAAGCTTGTATATGGCAACTATTTTCCTTTATACGGATCGACAATTCAAAAATAATTCGAGAGAAAATATCTACTTGGCGAAGCGGATGGACGCATCATCACTTCACTACTAAGATTGGTTTTTAATCCTGCGCACCTGACTTGTAGCGTGTTTTTTCTTATCACACCCCGTATCTAAGCTTTGTTTTGCATCTACGAATATGTTTTGAGTGGTAACGGGTGGCCAACATAAGCTGAAGCGCTTCTACCTTATGCCAAAACTTTCCAGGCGTTATATTCGGCGATCTAATTTCTGCAAAATTTTTTGCTTTTTTCTAAAATGGTGTTGCAACAACGTTCGTTTGACGAGGCTAGGGGTGGCCAGTGAAATCTTATCTCATAGTTTCTAGTGAAAAACTCTTTTCAGCATCCATAATTCCCATTTGTCAATTAGACGAACAAGAATCCTATGGATCATGCTAAACCAAGCCAGTTTACAACAATCCGGAATGTCCCATCTCTCAATCATCCTCAGGCCCTTGCGCTTTACGGCTTAGCCTCCCGTCCTTACTACAGCATCTGCAACTCTTCGAAGTTTTGTCAAATGCATAAAGACAAGATATTACTTACTAAATCGAGAGGAGAGGGATGACATATTTTCTTTTATCAAGTCTCGTTGATAGAAAGGCGACTCTATTGAGGAAACGAAGAGAAAGAAATAAAGCGATAGCTTACTGTGGAGCAGATTGACGGAATATGCTCGGGTCCATTTGCAAATAAGGCGACATTTGCATTTTTATCGGTACACCGGCATTCTTGATCTGATCGAGCGCAAAAACAGGTCGACTATCAAAGGTAGCCACGTCTGCTGTCTGTGAGCTCGATGAAGAAGCGTCGTCGTTAATCGTCTGTGTTTCTACAGGGGCCGTCGACGATGATGAGTCCCAAAGCCAAGACATCTCTTCTTGAGAATCTCAAAAACGAAATTACTGCCGTTTATATATCGTAATACTGCACCGCAAGGACAACGAGTATGGGGTATCCAATCATGTGTGTACAATCAGCCTTCACAGGAGGTCAAAAAAATGAAGAAAACTAACAAAAAAAGGAAAACGATTAGCGAGAGTGCACTGCCACTTCACCTGTTTCTTCCTCGTTACCCCCGTTCCCCCCCCCCCCTTTGCACCACTCGCTTGCTCCAAAGATAATCTTACTTCACTCAAAAATACCATCTTTAGGACAGGAGAAAAATTTTCAGTGGCCTGAAAAACCTTTCGAACTAGAGAATAAAAAGTAAAACAGCGAAAATGATCCGAGCGGTTGTCGATGAAAACTATGTTCTGCGGGTCACATGCAACTAGTGGAAGCGTATTTGGGGAAATGATTTTGAGGTTCATAAGACAGATAGGAAATTGCGCCTCTTGTTGAGCGCAGCTTATTTTGTGCACCGTACTATTTCTTTAACGATCACAATTTATCAGGTTAACATGTCACTGCCTGCTGCTCAAATCAAAGATTTCCTGCGCCATAATTTTGCACGGTTCAAGTCTTCGAAGATGACTCGAAGTGAGGGCTAGAACAAACCGTTCCCACTTTACGAATACTAGGCAAGATATAGGATTAGGCAAATATGTCCCCAACATATGAAAGGCAGTGTGATTTTTATTTCACTACATACACAAACAATCAACAAATGGGAAAACTCATCAATGGCTAAACAGGGATATTACGAAAGCGACAGACAACTTCATTCTCCTTTAAACATAGAAAAGAATTTTTTGAACGGAGTTGTGAGTCAGGACGCGTAGAACCCATAGAGGCACAGTACTTGCTCAGAGTCTTCTCATGTACACCCCCCCCCCTCACCTTCCTTTCTTACAGCCATTCTCTGTCATCGTACTCCCTCCCCCCCTCCCCCCTCATCCCTTCGCCATCTAGTTGGAAAATGGATCTATACAAGTATGTGGCAAAAGCTTAATTGAAAACTGAAAAGAAAGAAGCGAAAAACCGATGCATCAATTTTTCCGATCAACTTGTTTCTTCAAATACTTCAACAACGTTGAGGCATTTTCCGATCGTTTGCCAACTCAACGATGAGCTTTTTTTTTGCTGAAATTTGCTTTTGATATAAAAACTCGAAATTGCACATCGTGATTCGAAAAAAATTCCAAAACATTTGCTTGCCAATACGAATGGAACCTTAGCACAATTCATAAAGAAGAAAAGATTGAACAATCGACAAAACAGTAAAATGGTCGACGCATCACTAGCCGACAAAACCAACTATGAACAAGTGAAAATGAAGATGGCACCACCAATTCGCTCAACGATGGTTATAATAAATATGAACGCAATAGACATCTACCGATGCAAATTTCAGCGAAGTGACGAAAACGCGTTATTTGCACATCCGATACTCCACTATTAGCTTTACGAATAAACCAACCCTTGAAATCTGCCAATGAAATCCACACCACTTCTAGGGAATTTATGGCCATCGATACGCACTATTTCGCCATTTGTTAGAAATAATGTGGCCATTTCTAGCACATTCGATGTTAAAATCAACGGGGCATTACACTATAGCGTGTTATTGCAACTTGGTGTTACTCCTTTAAAGAATACGAGACGCAAACGTGAATAATTTAGACTTCAACGTAATCAATACTTATGCTGCCAATTGTGTCTACACACCTTTACTTCTCGCCAACATTACTTTCCACCATCTATAATACCTTGAAAATTATACCTTGAAAACTATCTAATTCTTAAGGAAACACGGAAATCATCTTCATAACGGTAGCTCATAACAAACATTGTAAGATTCAGCTCAAATATTTTCAAATGTTGCAGCGCAAATGTTCGATGACAAGTGACCTATATGTGATAACTCCTATGTGACGATAACTAATAAACATCGGAATTAAACAATGCTTTAGCTGATACGATTGTCCAAACAACAAAGTGAGTAGATGCTTGGAAATAAAGAAAAAGAACGTCGGCAAAGTTACAGAGAGGTTAAAAAAATGTTTGAATATTAGCCGCGAAATTAACATCTATAGCAAAGAGAGCGGAAAAATATCAACGCGAACACTTGTCAGAGATTCAGTTTTGATGAAACGTTGTGGGTACATAATATATAAACAAATATTGAGTGGTGTTCTGTTCGTAAGATTTCTTTAGGTTACGCGTCTGGCGTGAGTACGACTGAAGTGCGAACAATTGGTCACTGCAACTTCCATCTCGAGTTAGTGGGGAAGCGTCGTGCAATAAGATGAAAAGCGCTTATATCAAAACTGTGATCAAATGAGAAACTCTGGTGACCTCTTTCTTTTTTTTTGGGGGGGGGGGGGAGGGGCTATTTGGAAACACACAAATAGGTTGGAACTAATTCCACCGAAACCGAATAACTCGAGCTTTTGCTTAAAAGATGGTTGGAGAGAACCCAGGAATGGCTTAAGAAATGTTGCGTTCATAAACTGTTGCTATATCTTACCGAGAAGCTTAATATCTCTAGCAGTAGATAACGACTAAGTGAGGGTGAAGTATTTGAAGTTCGGTTAGCAGTAAGCTACGGAAATCTGCGCACGCAATAATTCTATTCTATTTTATTCAAATTGCTTTATTTAACCATAAAGAAACATACAATAGTATGTGGAAACATATAATAAATTGACGATATTCAAAATGAAAGCATTCAAGCATGGCGAATGTGGTAGTGCTGACAAATAGTTGAACGGAGATGATACACATATTAACAGCATACTGGCCGGCCGTCAACTCCCCTCAGGGACGACAAGTCAAACTGAGCTAATTTCGTTTTAAAAGCAGTGAGATTACTAGCTTCCACAATGTCAGCTGGTAGTTGATTCCATACGCGAATGGCTCGAAAAGAAAACGAGCTTAATATACCCGTTTTGGTCGAAAATCTACGTTGTAGCTGAAAAGGATGAAATCGGGAGCATGTGTTGAATGGGGTATATGCAAAGATGCTATCGAACGGGACATCACAGCAGCTATTCACTATCTTAAAGCACAAGTGCAGATAAAATTCAATTCGTCGATACTTTAGACTTTTCAGGCCGAGAATCTGTAATCTTTCGGGATAGGAAGGAATACCAGAATCAGGAAAGGCTTTGCGAAAAGCAGATCTTGTGTATCGCCTCTGCACGCTTTCAATCATTTCAGCGTCTTTATCAGTGCTTGGTGGCCATATCTGAGTGTAATATTCGAGAAGAGGGCGACAATAGACAATAAAAGCAAGTCTGTAGTGTTCAATGCATGGGTGTTCTAGCGAACGTAGTATACAATTAGCCACTCGTGACGCTTTTCTTGCTACTTCCCTACAGTGAAAAGTCCATTTGAGGTTTGAAGTGACATGCAGACNAGATCTCAGCCATTCCAGAAGTTCCCCACATATCCCATAACTTTTAAGTTTAATCAACAATTTCTGGTGGCAGACTGTATCAAAGGCTTTAGCATAATCAATGTAAACCACCTCAACCTGCTGGTTTTTATTTACCGTGGAGTACCAGTCATGAAAGCAAGATATCAGCTGCGAAAGCGTGGACTTTCTATGCAGAAATCCATACTGAGCAGGACTAATCAATGCATTTGAATCGAAATGGGACAAAATATTTTCTTTAACGATAACTTCCAAGACTTTACATATTGATGATGTTAGGCTGATGGGGCGATAATTTTGCACCCTGTTCGCTGGAGCCTTTTTTAATATAGGTGTCACAATAGCCGTTTTCCATTTTGATGGTAGGGAACCAGTGACCAAAGCGTGTTTGAATATATAAGAAAGTGGGTAATTCAAATATTTTTTTTAGAGTTGAGGATAACGTGAAATAGTTAGACTCTTCTGAGACTTTTTTGAGAAATGTTAAGTACTGCTGACGTCAATTCACAATAGAATCATAGAGTGGAGGAGTTAGAGTGGAGTCATGGAATAGAAGAGAGTCATTCATGTTATTAATACGCATTTCTAAGCACATATATCTCGTCTCCAGAGTACGGCATCGCCCCCTTTGGAGTACGCAAGTCATACGCACTTCACAGTTACGGGTCGTACACTTACCAAGTGCTCTGCAAGCTTTATGAATACTAGCATAAAACCTGCAGCGATACTTTAAATTGCCTAAGGCAGCATTTGTGTATAGAATTTAGAAATGTGGTTCAGTAACGTTTTCCAGTGCCCTGTCACTCAGGAAGTGACCTTTTAGCAGAATTTGCGACCTTTTAAATCCTCCTGTCAAGAACTCGAACTGTCTCTTATCTCGATTACCACTTAGCGTTAAATGTGCGAAAATCACGTTCTGGAAGGCAAATGTGAATGCGCTGCAGATAGAGGATGTCAGACTAAACGGACGATAATTTGAATCCCACCTGAAATCCTCTATGCTTACATATGGAGGCGTGAAAGCCAACCCCTCTTGTCTCTAACATCACCTGGTTCCTCATCTTTACACACTTCGCTCTTGATTTCGTTAGGCAAATTTATTAAGTGCTGTTGCACTGAATAGTGGCAGTCATCTAGCCAGCAATTCAAATGTCGTAGAATGAAACAGCGGAAGTATTTTTTGAACTGAGCATACATATAAATATGTTTGCAGTTTATACAAATATGAACATTATATATATATATATATATATATATATATATTATTTCGTATTGCATTTTTTTATTTATATCATCGTATAATATCATTATGTTTACCGCACAGTTATCGTATTATGAGTAGTTATCGTATTTTACATCGTACTACACTTAGTTCTCTTTGCAGTAAATCTCTACCACACTATTGGTTAAAAGCATTATGCGTATTACAGTTTGCTGCCCAAAAATCTTGCAGTACATAATATACTAAGTGTAGATAGTGTCGCTCATTTTGGCAAAGCTGTTGACTGCATTACGTGCTTGCCGCTTTGTCACCATCGAATTGGCTTGTTCAGTACAGTTCAAGATGTGGTTACCCGTTCCCACAGTGAAAACCGTTCGAGAACACCCACGACGTTATCTTAAACGATTAAAAGTTTGAATGAGCACCTCTTTGCTCTACCTGTATTCTACTGTTTTTGCCGTATTTCACGTCAGACATTTTGAATTCTCAAACTAGAATTTGTAGTAATTCTAGCTTTAAGCTATAACTTTAGGAGGCAGCAAAGATAACTCGCAGCAGCTATATTTTATACTGACATACTTGGTAAACATAGCTGAAATGCTCTGATATTGGCGACAGCCTTAATGGTAATAGAAGTTGCTGCTTGTTTAATTAGTTGTCTTTCGTTTAGTTACATGCTATGAACAAGAGAGAAAGCGATGTTACGCACATTCGACTCTTCAAGGCATTACGAAGAGAATTCAACAAAAAGACAGAAAAAAAATGTGGATATCTTGAAATTTCGGAGGGCAAAACAGCAGAGTGAGTCCACGGAAACTGCTTCGAGAGGAACACAATTGTAATAGGCATCGGATTCTTCCCCGGTGAATTGCACCCCATATTCATTCAGCCTTAAGAATGTCCTTGAGTTGCCTTCTGCGTCTGTGTCCGTATGTCTCTGTGATGGCATTGCGCCAGTGCGGATATGAGTTTCAATCCAAAAACTGCCACACTCGCATTCTAACATTGCTGTCACGCCTAGCTTCACGTTATCCTCAATTTGGTCATGTGTAGCCCACACTTTTGTCTTTCGTATCTCACCCAAAGGTCAGTATTAACCTCTCGAATCTAAGGAGGATGGGAAAGCTGACAAAGAGAGCACAGTTTCATATACCTTCAGATGTGTGCCTTCATAGCTGAGAGACACAAACACGCCTTGCCATCGTCATCTTTGTGAACGGTTTGCGATGCGGAACGTACCTTTGCTTGTGCTTCAAAGTCACTGTAGCGAAAATTATCGGGAGACAGCTTCGCAGATTACGATGCATCGCACTTGGCCTGTTGTTGAGGACTTGCAACGAGGCGTTACAGATCTTATTCGGCAGTTATCAGCGGTAAAGTGATAGCTGCATTGAGGACTTATGAGGATCCGCCGAAGCTTCTGATCCCCACTGCATAATTATCGTTATCAATTGCTCAAAGCAACTTGTGCTCTACACGCTATAAGAACATTTGCCCAATCCAACAAGCGGATCTTTTCGGTTTTGTGGTCAGCTGACGACTACGTCTGAGGTGTTCAGACTGGGCGTGTTAATTCTATATCGTGTGCTTTGTTATTAGCTAGTCAATGTTTGTGACGCCATAACGTTGTTATAACTGTGCTGCAAATAAAAGTTTAATTACCCATGTTTGAGGCTTATGGCATAAAAGTGGACGAACATAAGAAGAAGCCGAACCTAACTATCAGCAAACAAATTTAGCGATCGGTCAGAAACGAAGAGATTGGCTGGTTACCTCTTAGTGGCAAACAATCAAGACCCGCGTAGCATCCAATCAAAGCGAATGGCTATTTTCATAAATTTCCTCTTGTACGGAAAAAAAA
>JAARMF010000211.1:110861-121790 GCA_022844705.1 Toxascaris leonina
CAACTGCGAAAGCATGAAAGAGGAAGCACTCAAATATAGCCCTTCGAAGTTGGATGAAAATAACCTATTCAAAACTTAGATTATACGTATAGCAAAGTTAAAAATTAGCCTTTCTAACGATGCGGATCTTCGCTAAAAATAAGTATGCTTTTACCAAAAAGCACAGGAATACCCAGGAATGTAAATTATACGCTCATCCGCTCATTAGTATGCTGGTTCTGTTAAACTCTCTAAAACTTGCAGCAATTATTAAGTTTAGTGCCTCGCTAGGTGCATTTCCAGCAGAAACGTTTCATCACTTTCGATATTACGCACGAAAAGTTTTTATACGAGATGATTTCCGATCATTTCATAGAAATGTTTTCATGAAAAAGTCGATGATCGTTGGAATTGATTGCCTTTCAAAGTTATGCGAGTGAACTGTATTCTAGAATATCAACGGAAGCTGAAGAGATTACCACTTGCAACTTCTAGTCTACAGCCGTCTATCACTGAACTCATAATAATATTTCTTTGAAAACTTTTGCACTTATGAATCATTTCGCTACAGCAAACGTATCATTCATTCGGAAAAGCAGAAAAATATCAGGTTTATTTATAGAAGGAGAAGGATATACAGAAATAAAATTTAAAATTGTGTTCATATAGCAATAAATAGAAAACAGATAGTCTAGTGAATTTGACAGAGAAAAAAAAAGAGAATTTAATAGCCAATTTTAGGTGCATAAAAAGATGTTCAAATAAAAATGAGTTGAATAGAAAAATGAATTGAATGCACTGAAAAATTTGAATATTTGATTTATAATTTTTCTGAAATTATTTGTTAAAAAAAAAGAAAACAAAACAAAATTTGATGAAAATTAAGAATGATTATCAATGTTTAAATGTTTTCTAACGTACAATAATGAAATTTAGGCATTGTTGATTGGATGAAAAAAATTTTCTGCATTTTTATTTTCTTTTCATGTTATACATAACAAACTCGATGAGAGGATAACAACAGAATGTGTTATGATAACAATATAGGAGGAGTTTTTCACTCAATTTCAATCTAATATTGCGATTAGCTTATCGCTTTCTTTCAAATATCTATTTCTTAGATGTTTATAGCAAATTTTCCTCGACGGTTGCTAAGTTTTTAAACGATATTTTGACACTGTTTCTCGAAATCATCTTCTTTTTCAGTTACCGTTTTGCCAATATGAAAATTTGCACTTATCGATTCTCAAATTTAAACCAAAAACTTTAATTATTTTCGATGCTTTCTATTTCGCTCATCTCAAAAGATCTCTTCTATTCTTTCCGTTTAAAAAATAAATAAAAAAGTAAGTAAAAATTTCTTTAATAGCTACGTCAGCATATTCCCAATTGCCCAACGCCTTCTATCTTCAAAAATGCAAACGTTGAAAATAACGACGAAAATTCGTTGAAAATAAAATCCTTCGAATAGATCAAAATTCCAAAGCGCGTCGCCATCAAAACTTTTCAGCTGAACTAGCGAATCATCAAACCTTGTCATAAAGAAGTCATCAAAATAACGCTACTTCCAACCATTTTAATATTTAAGCTTCACTTTCATAGCGCCAAGTTTCCACAGCTGCTCAGCTAATGGGCCATAAATTCAGTAGAAAGAAGCGAACCGAAATTTTTAGTCAGGAAATGATGGGCAACAAAATCTTCTGGAGTAAGGGTGAAGAATTGAGTAACGGTTGAATTATGTATGATTCGAAACTACCGTGTTTATCAAAAGTCACTTTTCGATAATCTAGCAAAGGGATGGAAAAAATTTCGTGACATGGGCAAATCAAAGTGGAGGTCAACGTAAGTAAGACTGATTGTGGAAGTGTTCAGCTTGAGAAAAATATCAGGAAGATGATTCCCGCAAAATTAACGAGATGAGATTCTTTTCAATCAAGTAAGTTGGAAAATGTCGAAATACTAGCATTTTCTTGTAGCGCAGCAAGTGGATGAAGTTGGTAAGAGGGTTTTGATTTAAAATTCAATCAGTCATACTTGAACAGAAATGGGAATAGATTAAAGAACCAAAGAAATAGAAAATTTTCTCTGACAAAAAAATTGAGTGACAGCAAACTCGATTCATATTTCTCCCCTATGAAATCGTTGCTTTTTGTACTGATGAAGTGCTATTATTCATTTAACGCGATCTGTTGTGTCGATGTTTATAGAAATTCCATGTCTGTATGACTCACCCATCGCCTCTGCTATCGTCAGAAAAAAAGCGAATGACTCTTCAAAGATGAGTTATATTCCTACCTTGGCATGACTTTATTCCACTTCTCCATACAAAACTGATTGTCAGGTGATAGGTCGTAAAATAGCTTATCATCAAACGAGTAGAGCAATTACGAAGAAATAGTATTATTAGACAGTAGATCTGTGCTACGCATCTCGAGCTGTTCAGTGTTTAAAGATGTTCGGCTCTCATCGACAGAGAAAATGGGCAATTCTTTCCGCTCAAAAAAATCTTTCCGTTTAAAAAATAAATAAAAAAGTGAGTAAAAATTTCTTTAATAGCAGCGCATTCCTAACTATCCAACGCCTTCTATCTCCAAAAATGCAAACGTTGAAAATAACATTGAAAATTCGTTGAAAATAAAATCCCTCGAATAGATAAAAAAGGGCAACGACTCACTGATCACAAATTCGGCAGTATTATATGGTTATTGGTGTTGGGCAAGTGCTATACTTGCGCAGGTTGTGATAGTAATATGATGTCGCTTGTCGCTGCACCGATCGACGCACATAAAAGGTATATAAATCGTTGAATTGTGATGGATCTACATAAATAAGTGGTCTTGATGAGGCGCATTTCGATTCGACAAACGATTTCACTGATAACATCGAAGATAAACAATGGTGAACGACGACAATACGTACTTGAAATATTGCCACAACAAGTACACTCGGTATCAGATGGAAAAGCATCCGGTTATGAAAATAATAATCACTTGCATTACATTTTATAGGAGTTGGAATAATTGTAATAAATTAAATTTTTGAATGTGATTCGACTTGCCGTTTTATATTCCGCATTTGCCTCTTCATTTCGAAGAAAAATATTAAAGAATTCGGTTCAATCAAGGTTATAGTTGTAAAGAAATGAAAAAAAACTCCTAACCAATTTCACAAATCTCTTCATTTATTTACGCAATAGATGAGAACAAATAAATAACGATATTATAGCAAAATAGCTCAGCTAGATAGCACTAGCTACTCTCATTGCGGTGAATATGATGCACATCGACTAGTGGAAAATTTTGAATCACATATATAAATGGTCACTTATATATCACTTGATCATTTGATATCAAGCGATCGAGTGATCAAGTGATATATAAATGGCTGTTGGAGCGAAATGTCATCGATGAGCAATAAACTTTACCACTGATTACATTTTGAGTTTATTACATTCGACAAGTTTCAAAGAAAAGCAACGAGATGAGAACTTGATGTTACTCTTAAAAAATCACTGCAATATATCATCGGAACGAAAATTTCGGTATATCGAAAACGAATTTCGTTATATATTCGTTATAACGAATCGATGTATCTACTAACAACGACGCAAATGAGAGACTTTTTCTTGTTTAGAACAAATGATTCACTTTGCATGTATAGAGCAAGTTTTATGATATCGGTTCAACAGCAGTAACAACAACAAAGAAAAAAATTAGAATTTGAAATGAAGTGAGAAAGAATGAAAATATGCGAGAATAGAGCAGGTTGGACTTAAAAATACCAACTATTGAAGTATCAAGTTAGAAAAAATGGCTATCTTACAAATCTGTATTACATCATTTTCACTGCCATTTTAAAAATGTAATTGTGATAATCTTGAGAGAATTATGAAAAACTGATCGGCGGGTTATGATTAGCCGAGTACTCGTTAATATATTGATTGTTTTATTGGCTGTTGGCTAATTCTTTTAAAAATGCGATTTTAATTTTTATTTGTGCAGTCCAAATTTTAAGTGCCTTCAAATTGTAGCATTTCTTCAGCTAGTTCATAATATTCAACAAGCTATCCATGTAAGAAATTCTTGTCAAAAAATAAATCTAAGATGAACGGTGCAAAATAAAGAAAAATTTGCAGAAAAGCTCTATTCTCATTAGGTAATTGGAAAGTGTTTAAAACCCTTTCTCCTTCAAATACCCTTCGCTTCCTACTGAAAGAAAGAAATCCCAGTGCAGCGACCTCTCTTCAAAGGCTTACAAAATGAATGCCATCTCTGCGACATAGTTACTTTGTCTCATTGCTTGAGCAGTCTAACTAGGCGATATTGCCCATCGCTTCTTACCAGAGATGTTAGGCTGGGACTAAACCTCATGAAAGCATCCTTTAAGCGAGGTGAAGGCGGTAAGCACAGGTCACGGTCCCCCCTTGCAAGCAGGTGACCCACTATCCTTCGACTAAAACCGCACAGTATCATACGAAATATCCCAAAATTATCTATGGAAGCAATGATAGCACGATCATCATCGACTTCTGAAGTTGAAAGGTCAAATTTCTGCACTCCTTCCATCATCCTAAAAAAGGAAATCACAAACTTGATGAACTTATAAACTATCCTACGTTATTTATAATTCTTTCGGTGATTACAACTTAATTCATGTGAAATAGTTATTGATTTTAAATGATTAAAATATGAAATTTCCTCATTAAATAAATGGAACTTTTTGCATTCATCTTCACCAAATTTTCAAATGGCAGTAATTTTACGAATTTATTTCACACAATCTTCTAAAAAAATGTCCTATAAAATTCCGTTAAAAAATAATTTTCGTAAAAATATTCCTTTCATCAAAAAATTAATACAACTATAGTTTATTGCACAATGGATGTTAAATCTACTTAAGCTATTATTATCTTCATCAATTATTCCCCCTTAATGCAAACTTTACGTATTCCGATGCTCCAATTCGGCTACTGAGCGTATTGTTAAATGCCTGTGTGAACCGAACGATGGTGTCAAACAAAGAGAATCTGATGCGCAGAATCGGTGCGCCAGCGATAAATTGCTCAGATATGCGCCTCTCGTGCATCGATACTCTTCTATTGATTAAAATATTGTCGATCTATCTAGAAGTATCACTATATGTTCTGGCCATTCGTCTAATGGGCCACAATCAACTGCTAAAAATCACTCAAATAATGCTTAGTCATCAGAAAGTTCAATGGGGAACCAATCTTAACCGAATTTGTCGAGTAACGAAAATCGCAAACTGAGGAATTACAAAATTAATGAATAAAAAAAGTTGGAAAAACAATCTTAGATATAGTCTACGCACCGAGAGTCGATTTTAGAAGTTTCTAGTTAGAAGGCGTGCTGCAATTTTGAATATTATTAGATAAATTTTGAGCCGTATTTAACTCATTTTGAAATATCTTACTTCGAAAAAAATACAAATCGTCATAATCTTTTTTTTTTGCAAAACGAAACTTTTGCGAATTGAAACATAAGTTATTGAAATAAATAAATAAATAAATAAGCTCTCAGTGAATATCATCGTCCATATAATGAATCCATGCAGTTTTTATTACCCTATTTGGTTACAATATCTTTCGGCCATATATGACGACAAAATGATTACATCGACACTGCTGTTATGATGGAATGTGACTTTCGGCCATATGATTACAGAATGCTTTCGACTAGCTTCTAACCAGGCTTACAAGAGTAATAGCACACGCTTTCGACAGCACAACTTTACGAAAAGAATATCACAGTGGCGTATTCACCGATCCCTGGGCTTGTACATGAGTTTGGACCTTAATTACCGCACGATTAGGAAGGAGGTTTTTAAAATTCTCAACGCTTCTACACCATGCATAGCTATAGCTTTCATACCTAGCACGAAAGAATGAGAAACACTATCAATCATAAGCTATAACGCGAGAAGTTTGGTTTGTTCTTATTCGCTTTTGAAGCCTATTGAGAAAGGATGAGCATAATTTTTGGCTTATGTATACAACAGTGCTATCATTCAGTTATGAATTATCAACTTCGCTACGAATGATTCTATTTGAAAATTTAGGTGGAAGAGCAAGTGGAGAAGCATATCAGAAATGTGGAGAAGCACGATATACGCTTTCGTATCTTCCTCACCGAATCAACAAATCTGATAAGCGAATAATAAATAATGAGCTTACGAAATAAAGCCTTTATCTTGATCATCCGCATAATCATTCTACAAAAGATTCATTTTTTTGTAGATTGATGGTGTTGCAAAATAGGAAAAGCATCGATTTTTTACACCTTTAAATAAGCAGGAGTGTTGGCAAATTAACGTGAAAATAGTGTAGAAATTTTTGCTGTGTTGTATTCGATACTCAACAAATTTCATAATCCTACCTTCAGTGATTTGAAACCACCAGACAGGCACACATATACATATGGACAAATATAGCGCAGTTACAATGCGTTTTTAAGAGCACATTTGCGAGGGCGTACGAAAAGCAAACAACGTATTCGAGGATACTTATCTGGAAGATCCACGAATTATAGATAGATTATGGAAGAGACATCCAGTGCTAGCCTATTCCTTCGGTTAGAACGGTTGCTGAAGACTCGCCGTTGTTCGCTTGTAAATTATTTGCTCGATCTTGAAAACAAATAAGCATCATTTCAAGTTGCCCATCTATTAATAAACGTTTACCACGCATCACAGACTTCAGTAACCGCTGAGAATAGCAGCTTCTGCTTGGGGTTGATTACAGAAGCTTTAGTTGAGGGAGACGATTTTTAATGAAGGCTGAAAATTTCTAATGAGTTGTAAGCTGCGAACAACATATGCTAATCGTATTAGCATTGAACTCCAAGTTTTGCATGGTAGTTTGTAAGGCTCATAAAAATAATAACTGCCTCTTTAATGGCATTTTAATAACGTTTTTTCAAAGCCCTTAGGATGCAGAACCAGCAATAAATTATTGACCCACTAGCGGCTTAAAGTGTTTCCGATTGAATCTATTCGCTTGACAACACAACATAAGTTCCTAGTCACTGATTCCAAGTGAACGTTTTTCAAGCGGAATGGAATGAATCGAAGGAAATTGACAAACTTTAAGCCAAGAAGCGGTAAGCAGCGAAGTATTTATTCAGCAGGCAGATATGTTCACGGCAAACTGATCGTTGATCACAAAAATCTGATTCAGTCATGTTCTTTCACTGCGAACGCCGACTTTATTATTTATTTATTTATTTTTTTTGCTGAAAGCAAATTTCTCACTTATTAGGGTCACTTGACTTAAGTAACCTAGAGAGCTTTTAGAAGGGGTGATTCATATGAAAAGCTAAGATCAGCAAGAACAACTACCGTTCTATGTTGCCAAACCNAAAGCAAATTTCTCACTTATTAGGGTCACTTGACTTAAGTAACCTAGAGAGCTTTTAGAAGGGGTGATTCATATGAAAAGCTAAGATCAGCAAGAACAACTACCGTTCTATGTTGCCAAACCTATTCGTCGAAAAGTAACTGTTCGGAAAGTTTGACCACCGAACGTTGCAAAAATGATGGAAATTTATACGCTTTCATAGATCTTCTCAAAAAAAGAGACGTAGAGAATGCTTGAGCCACTTCGCAGATTGCAACCTTAATACTATAAACGGTAGTTGTTTCAGGCGAAGTTTCCAACATGGCAAATAACTTTTAAGTATTTCTTAAGCAGGATCTGATGGCCTTATCTCAGTTTAACACTAATTGCTTTAGCCTTTTGCCGTAGCTTTTATTTTTTGGTGTACAGCTTATACTAAAATAAGCTCTTAAGGAAGATAGTTCAGAGGGCCGAACTTCAAGTAAGCGAATCATTGTAATCATTGTAGTAAGCGAATAAAATCGACGTTCTTCGAGCGGAAAAACAATACGGGAATATTTGTTGCTATAAGAAAGTACAAGCAAAATTCGCAAGGTTGAGGATGTCTCGTAAAAATGCGCTGCCTTATTCAGATCTGAATTTTTCTTCGTCTTCCAAATTGCAGACTTTATTTTTTATTTTTTTTTTAGATTTTAAAAATGATTTGATTCTCAAGTCCAATCTAAGCTTTTAAATTGTGGACCCTCTAGTAAGAACACTTGCTAATCACCATGGCTTCTTAACAGCTAGGAAAATAATTGCATCTAAGCTAGCGTCAAAGCTCAACCACCTCTTAGAACACACGTTTATAATCTGGGTGTATATGAATCCCTCGTTGGAATACAGATACTCTTCAATGCGATCGAAGGAATAACAAATGTCTTGGCCGAAAGATGATTGTCAAAAGTTGCATTTATATTTGGGCTAATTTTCGGAAATCCTTCAGCGTAACGGAATCAAAACAATGGCTGGAGACCATTCGAAAGGGCCGATCATTCCAAACAAATTTTCGTGTTCATTCAGCAATAAGTTTTCTCGAGCTTAAGCTCAAAATTAATAAAAAGAAAGACTCACCCGACCTCCATGAATTGTTTTTCAAACTAATTCTGATGAGTGATGGATCTCCCTTTCAATCATTTCATGATACATTTCAGCGTATACGAATGGGGAACAGAAAAATTTGATTCATCTAAAGCCTTCTTGATTTATTTAAGTGGTTTATGCACTAGTGCAATATTAACCTCTTCACGAGCTTTCAACATCTCGCTATTTCTTCATCTCTAATATCAATCACTATTTGTTATTCCAATCGAATAAAAAGACGATAAGAAGTGTAGGCCAAATACCAATCTAAAAAGTTAATTTCTATTGAAAAAGATATCCTTCAAATTGAATATTAAATTAAAATATGAATTTTTGAGATGAATGAGCCCCTTTTTGCGAAAAAAAATTCGTTGTAACCTGATTTCTATAGAAAACGTCCTCGATGAAAGCGATAAATCCGATACCAAAGGTCTCAAAACAGTTTTTATATGAACATATTTGAAGAAAAAATATTTTGCATTTGCCGAAATACGAGAACTAAACCATTGAAACTGGACAAAAATTCCAATAGAAGAAGCGGATTCCCAACGTGGAAATGCTACAAATATTATTAAATGTTAGCGAAAAGAATGGAAGAAACAAAGAGGTTGGCTAATTAACGACTAGAAATGCAAGAGATATGCAACTATTCTTAACAAAGTTTTACATAAAGCTGCTTATAGAAAAAGTGTAGGAGTTTCTAGACACCGGTATGAGTTTCTTGACGGCAATTGTTCATCATGTTCGGAAAAACTTTTCCCAGAGTTAAAGCAAGCATCTCGATCGACTAAAGTGAATAAGCAACTAAGCAATTTCGAATGGGCCATTCAAATATAAGTTAGTTGGATTGTGTTAATATTGGCTATTGATAGACGAAAGTGATGCAAACTGGCATAGTTAAATGGAATCTGTTTGAACGATATAAAAAACCCGTAACTTTATATCCGAAAAAAAAATGCAAGAAATGTCTGCTAGAATGATAATCATCCAAATAAGAGGAAGTTTTTATGAAATCAAAACAAAAAGAAGGCTCTGAATATCAAAAAAAAAATGCTCAAAAGTTTTATGAAGATTTGTTGGGCATTCCTTTAGGATGAGTACAAATTTAAAACCGAATTTTTAACGTTTCGATAAAACTTTTAATATGCATTTCTTTTGAGAACAGAAGTTTTGCGCTACCTAATGGAATAGGAGCAAAAATTTGTTGTAAGCAGAGCGGAAAGCTACCTACTAGCTTTCGACTAGCTCAACTTCCGGTAGCTCGAGGTAGAATTACGGTTCGGAAGGTTTCTGGATTGCTGGACGCTGAAAAGAAATTTTTCTTCAGCATAAACTTACTGGTTAGTCATAAGCGGCACTGATAATTGTTAGAGAGTTGCTCACCTCTAGCTCGATCAAGTTCTTTAATGACTTCCTTGTAAAACAAAACTGACTATGATCATATCAGTGATTATCATCAATCGACTTTCGTCCTTAGTTCAGTTTCTATTGAAACAGATTCCGGTGAGTCCTATGAACTAAACCGATGTGACGTTATACGGCACGAGATGACATGAAAATAATGAAAACTGATAAAATGAACATGAATTCACTTAAGGCCAATAGGGGCATCTGGTGATAGCTACATCGGTAATGTGTCACCTAGTTGATTACAGCATGCTTGTGCACCGTTGCAGTCGAGCTTCTCCAAGTGACTCGACGAAAAACAATAGCCTTCATAAACGCTAATACGCTTGCATCCAGCGTTACCCACACTGTCATCACGACGCTTAACTGACGCAACAAGTTTTCTTCGATACGCTGTCTCATATGAAACGCATGCTAAATTCTTAGATTACTTCAACTATGCGCTAACATTTCAGCTCCAACTTAACTCCGACTTCAGACACAATTACGCCATATCCATAAATCGTCACATGTTCGTGAGTTTGGAAAGGCTTACCACATAAGCGCAGTTTTCAAACTGTAGATGATTTTGCTAGCAGTTCCTTTCTAAGCATTATGTTATCATAGTGTTTTTGCTGTCCAGGTAATCGGCGAATAAATAATTGAGTTATTATGGGCCAAATTTAACATAGCGTACACGTCTGAGGTTAATGGCCATATTCAGATCGAAAACGATCGTAAAGTTAAGGCAAATGTGCAAAAAATCTTTGCAGTACAACTACAGGATATATTATTCTCATAGGCAGAGCTCCCAGATTGATAAAGCTTTTCATCGAACACATCCATTCGATTCATTGCTTGCATGTGTACATTTATAAAAATTCGCTCTCAACGAAGCTTATAACTAATATGGCCAAATGAAAACACCTTACAGAATTGTAATGGAAATGCTATATTGCAAGTGATACGATTACAAGACTGCAACAAGATCTAAATGGATACTCTACTTATAACGACTAAAAAATTCTTTACAGTGAGAGTGCTTTCTTTTCCGGGCAATGTCATAGAAACTCATCGTAAAGGTCAAC
>JAARMF010000212.1:9422-21216 GCA_022844705.1 Toxascaris leonina
GGGGGGGGGGGGGAGGAGGAAGGAGGGGGGAGCTAGGTTAAGGAGTGTGGTGCAAAATCGAAATCGTGTGTCCTATGCCCAGTTCGCATGTCGTATGTAGGGGAGGAACCTCTGTAGAGGAAAGACCTGGAACTTGCTTTTGTTGGATCGTTAAGAGTGCGTTTAGGTGTGTGAATTGAGACTGGTAATTTTAGGCAGCGTCAGGGGTGGCACGTGCGGCTGCGACACATGCTGCGACACAAGCGATGAACCAGGCGACACAAGGACGCTATTAATGCTAGCGGAGGAGACATGCATACACTTTGGAATACATCAAACAAGTCGGCGGTCTCAACGCTAATTTCCTTTCCATCGCAAGTGTTTGTGCTTCTGTCCGATATCCTTTGGTCTGCGTAATTTACATCACAGTCCATTCTTGTGCGTAATTTATATCGCACTCTCGATTGTCCGCATCATTTTCTTTTGGTTTCATATAAGTTATTTGTTCGAAGTATGTAGAAGTCGGCTGGATGTTGTGATACACTAGGGGGAGGATGCGTGTTGTTGCTTTGGGTAAGCAGTTGCGTACTCCAAGTTCTTATTCCAGCCGTTTTGCATGAGACTTTCAGTGCGATTGACTTTTCACCTTTGCGGTAATATTTGAGTTTTTGTGATACTCTCTAAGTTTTGAATTTTGTGGTATTTTCCGAGTTTTCAATTTTTGTAGTATTATCCGAGTTTTGAAGGTCGATGCGTGCAGATGCAATATTTGTTGCTTTCTGTTTCAAAGATTTTGGATCGACGAGCAAGTGACACATTTGCTGCCAATTGGCGATACGATCGACAATTCGAATTGCACTTAGCTGACATCCATTGAGGTCGATATCCTGTCTTAAAGATTCGGAGCAGTTTGCTAAGGAGTACTTTTAGTGCTTTGCGATTCTTCACATCTAGTTCACTCAGGAGCGATTTTTCATGAGCAAAAATATTATTTCAGCATTCGTGCTTGAAGACTTCAGCTTAGGATTTTCAGATGGTACGGTAATATTTGTGTTTTGCGTCGTGGTTTCGTTTTGGGTTGGGGTGCTGTATTTTCAGTCGAAGTTGTTGCAATTTATAGCTTTCGAAAAGGAGGAGCCAAAGAAAACGATGGTCGTCAGTGAAAGTGATGCTGCGTGCGGAAACACTTTTGACATTAAAAAAGCATATGCGGGTTGTGCGAACGCCATTTTTGAGTGATTCATCATGTGCTCGTGCGGTGTTTGTTATGAGCGCACTTCTTATATCACCAAATAATATTTGCATTCGATGAAGGCATATAATCGCTTTTGTTGGCCGCTTTCAAACGAGAGGAATTGCTCGAGTTTGATCCAACCTGAATGTGTTACATAATTATTTTTTTTTTGCCAGCTATGCTTCGGTTATTTCCTCACGTTCTTTTGTACGTTTTTTGTCGTTTTTTTTCGCGATTGTAACGCTTGCGTGACGCTATTTTCTCTTTCCGATGTCATTTATTGGCCACAGACGCGTGAGTACAGTCGATTGGCTGCATTCACAAGAAATTCTGAATAAAAGGGCGAGAGGGGGTGGGAAGCGGGGGGGGGGGGGGGGAAGAGGGGAGTTGATGAGTCGGACTGTTCTTTCCCCTCTCGCAGGTGGTTCGTCTGAGGGGTTCATTGTCGGCTATGTCTGTCTTAGTGAAGTGGTTGTCGGCTATTGTGTCTGTTTTGGCGGAGTGGTTGTCGGTTGTGTCTGAAAACTAGCTTTACGAGAAGAGAGAATTCGCTGCTACTGTGAACAAGTGCATACTGTGTCTGCTTTTGAGCACAATTCGTGCTGCTCTCCTTTCGGTTTCTATTTGAAGTGATGTGAAGAGAATCACTTTCACAATGCAAATCGTTTTAATTCCAAAGTGTCGAATAATAAAGTTGAGTTCCCAATCGCATTGAAACATCTGCCTCGTAAAACACATTGGTCGTTGCTTTCTCTTCGGCTCGTTCATTTGCCCCTTACTCCATAACGTTATTGTGAGGATTTTTTATGGAATATTTCGGTGAACTGCGATGTTATTTTAGCGTCAGATGCTCTCAACAATCAGGCATTCCTAGTATCAGTCATAAACTCTGATAATGTTTAGCTGATTGGAGAGATAACTTCTTATATCTCCAAATAATATTTGCATTTGATGAGGACATATAATCGCTTTTGCTGGTCGTTTTAAAACGACAGGGATTTGACTAATTGTTTAACCCTGCTAAGTCCCTTTCACATTCGTGACCGTTTAACTTATCAGTAGTGAGTGCGGGAGGTGGTGTGCTGCTTTGTATTTCTGGATATAAATGAAAGCTATGCTCTATGTTCCGGAGGAAATTATTGCAACGCGAAAATAGCGGAAATGATGGGATAATCTTGCAACTAAAGGATGATAACATCGATGTATACAATTCTTCTGGTAATAATTTCATTGTTTTCGTTAAACGTGGTTCGTTGCGCGATTAGGGGTTACCAGTTGGCACATGTGACGGTTGTTTTTGCAATATTGCAGCGCCAACTAGTTTTGCCGCTTTGTGGGACGTGGTATTTTTTTTTGTTTTTGTTTTTTTTTTTTCTGCAAAGATGAGACTGAAATAGCTAGCTTTGGCACGTACCATACACGGCGATCCATCCTTCACAATTTGTTACAGGAACGATTAGGCGAATGTCAAGCTTGAGGCTAGCGTCTTGAACTTGAGGCTCGTTAGGTAAGCGTGATGAAAGCATCGGAATATGGCGTTGCTAGCTGTGCAGCACTGATCGTGGCAGCATGTGAGCATGACGTCAGTGAGAGCTGCATGCCATAGTAACGGTGTACGTTAAATTCTTTCAGTGAATGGGGTAGGGGCTTTAAGTTAACGCTAGATCATGGTTAGTGCCTAATAATAAGTTGTTCGAGCTGTGTAAAAAAAAACCCGTTCCGATGTCGCACAGCGTGAGAGACATTTGTTGAGGGGTGCGAAGTGCAAGGATAGCGGCACTAATCACTAGATACACCATTCGGGGAAAGTGTTTGGGAGGCGAGGTTCAAGCAGCAGTTTGCGAACCTTTGTCACCAGCAGTTTTCATCTTCGAACTCAGCGCCTCATTATTGTACCTTCGTATGTCGGTAGTTCGAGTACCAAGCAAACAATCCGTTGATGCGGAAAAATATTGATCTAGGATGAGCTGATTCTTGAATTCTCCGCCATCTTTCTTAAAATTTCCAACGTTTTTTGTGTCGTTGATCGCTATAATTGCATTAACTGTGCACCGCGAAACTTTGAATTCCGCAATCTTAGTTGTATTCATTAGCATTTGCGAGATATCTGCAACCAACTAGCTCAGCAAAATACAGTCATGTCTCCCACAACATCGTCTCTGGGTGAGAGAAAACGGTAACTTTTTTGACGGAAAACTGTAATTGCCTTTGCTTGGAAGAAGCTGGAAGTGGGAGAGAAGGAAGAGAGTGGACCCATTGTTCCGTATAACCGTGTTCCTTGTTTGTATCAGTTGAAAACATCCAGTTCAATGGATGGATGAATGTGTTCGGGTCGAAGGGAGCCGTACGCTTCCTCTGTCCGATGTCATAACATCTTCCGCTCGGTAAGTGGTCCGCCTCATCAGTCGCATTTGGCAGCAACGATTCGCCTGCCAGGTCAGTTGCGACAGAGTGGTTACAAGCTGCGCGCTGACGGCGCACTGTTTTCGCTCTCGCTCTTTTCTATATTCAGCTCATTTGTTGTCGGACTATTTGTGCGGATGGATCATGCATTGGTACCTGCTCAATTTCTTCCTTACCCCTCTCCCTTCTCCCAGCTTCTCCATCTTCCTTCCCGCTTTCTGATGGTTTTGCGTGGGCCTTCGTTTGATCAAGGTCTGAAGATTTTGCTCCTTCTCCTTCTTTTCAAAGTTACGTTTTTTAAAGGATTTTTTATTGGAAGTTCAAGGATTCGAAATCCGTTTTAGCGAACCACTACAGGTTATTTTATACCTTTTGGATGCGGTACGCTGCTATCGGGATGATATTCACTAATTGTGGCACAGCTACGATGATCGTAAAATGCCCGCTATTGTTCAGTTTTGGTAGGGCCCATATTGCGGCAATCGCCTTGGAAGTTGATTTCTCATCCTCGTAGCTAAGAGCATTTTAAGCGTGACAACAGTTTTCCTTTTTTTTGTTCTGATAAAGGGCTATGGAATATTTATTTGCTATTAGCTGTCGGGAATGCCATTTTGTATTAAATGAAACCTCTGGGATTGTAAAGCTCGTGCTTTGAAAGGAAGGGCCCACCCATATCGAAAGGGAAGGATTTATGCTGGAGAGAATTGCTTGCATCATTTCATGAGTTAATTTTTTTCGCACTAGTTGAATTACTGAGTTTTGGGAGCAGTAGGCTCGGTTTTTGCTTTTGTTCTACGTCACAAGTAAACTGGGTTCGACGATTCGCGTTAGTACAAGCTATACATAAAGCGAGGACTCGAGATAGATGAAGAGTGAGAGGGGAAAGTGGTTTTCATCCTGCAGGGCTTGCATCGGGGACGGGGTTTATGATAGCTGCCGCTTTGAAAAGCCGGGGTTTCATTCGAGGCTGTGCAGAAGGCTTCAAGTTTGTTGTTGTTGATATCCTACTGTTGACAGAACTTCTTCGAAATGCTGACCAAATGTTCATACCTTCTGGTGTTCTTACACGGTTTCGGCTCGAGGCTGTCTTCCTCCTTTTCTACTCCCATATACTCTCTCCTTCAAAATTCCGCGTTTACCTAGGCTATTGTGGACTACTAAGACTCGCTGTGACTTAAGGAAGGAGGAGCGCATTTTCACTAAGATTTATTGAGGAAATGATAATGTAAAATACTGAACAAGGTGAGCTTCTAAAAAGCGAAGTGAAACATCTTGGCAGAAGTCGTGAACGTGCGAGAACTTATTGCAAAGAAGTCCTCTGCTGTAAACGTGATAGGCAACGTTGCAGTTTATTCGTTGACGGGGTGAACGCTTGAGTTTGGAATCGATGCCGCTGTACTGATTATATCCTCAAAGCTTGATGTTTTTGTAAGCCTACTCATTGAATCGTGTAGCCTTGATAGATGCCAATAAGGCCCAAAAATTTCAGAACGGATTTCAGCTGAATGAAGTGCCTGTTGAGTAAAGCGCCAATGATTTATGAAGGTGAAGGGTTTATGGCACTGATAACCGAACGCGTGATAGCCTACTTATGATAGTCAACTTTTTGGTTGTGCGAGAAAAAACGAAAGTTTTTGGGTAGGAATCAAACTCACCAGTAGGTATAAATGTGCGGAATTTAAAACTATTTTTTATTGGGAATGTTGCGAGTTCTGAGGTTTGCTGAAGGTTCATCAAGACCTTGAAATAGTAGCACTATGGAAGAGAGAAACATTACAAGAGTCAGGTATTCTAAGGAAGAGGACGTCTTAAAGCTCCACTCTCCCCACCACCCCACCACCCTCTGCAACCATAAATAGGCAAACGCATACCTTGAACCTTAAACACTAAAGTATGAAGCAAATAAAAGAGGTCAGGCGCCAATCAAAATTGATGCAAGCGAGAAATTTTTTTGTCGGCGTTCAAGAAAAAACCTCCATAACAGCCCGATATTGATCGCCGAGAATATAAGAGCTCTTAAAGAGCAAGAAATCAATGATTTCTCATGTGAGCATCGTAGTAACGATACGATTTGATCAGCTAAATTTCAACATAATAGATGAGGAAGGATATCGCTATGATGGTATCAACGTTAAACAGCCGACTGATATCTCCCTGCCGAAATTTTACGAAGTAACCGAAAAACGATGAAAACAATAATTGCGCGAATATTAGAAAAAGAAGGTGAAGTTTTTATAAGCGTTATTCTCATATGAGACCAATTCTGTATCTCATCTGTGAATCTGTCAACTCAATTCCTCTTTTGTTTGAAATCAGTTATTTCTTGCAAAGGTTGCTGCTCATGAGATGTCTATGATTGTCCATGCACAGTGTCTCATGTGTCAGGCTGATTTTTTTTTCATTGATGATGTACATGCTGTTTTCATTTTATTGATGCGAAACACATCCATCATCTGAACGATGAGCCAACTGATTCACCAACTCTACTAAGAGTTGAATGTATTTATTTACTTCCCTATCGAATAGGAGAGAATTCTGCGATACACTGATATAATGCAAGTGAGCTATCTATCTGTTAATAGAAAGCTTCCATTAGTTTCTTTCGGCTACCGAATTTATGAAAAGAGGCGGTAGAGCGACAGAGTGCTAACTTTGATGGAACCAAAAGGAGAGATTAAAACTGGAATGCGAAAAGTGGATTGCAGAAGAATATAAGCTAAAGTTTTCACTTGCTGATCGTCGAATAAGTTGGACCTTGTGAAATTTGCATATTAGGACGATGATACAGGCTTGATCGTACTAAGCTTGTCGTTTCACTGTGCTTAACACGTATACTCAAGGGGGTTTTCCTCGACTATATTCTTCATTCTACAAAAGTTATGTGCTTAGTGGCACAGATTTTAAGCATCAAACGACTGACTACTCAGTAATGACGTTATTGCTCTAGAGAAGTGATCAGGGGTCACCATATGATCGTTTCGATTGGACGTCGTTCGACTGTGTCAGATCCACGTCAGGTATCTGATGTCTTTTCTTCTCGAATTTGTGATGTTCGCTTCGAAGAGATGTGTGCATCTTCGAGACCATTTGCTCATACAGTCTTCTGATGTTATGTCAACCCTTCTCAAATGCACTTCCTTTTCTTGTAGTCATTCGAACTTGTTGAGTGCGCCTGACTTCTGATTTTTCATCGCTTTTCACTCTACGCGAAAATGAGCTGCATATTTGATGTCAATAAACTGCAAAGAAGGAACAATCGATAGGTTGGATTATGTTGAAAATTCAAATGAATTAAATTATGCACATGTTATACATAATTGAAATGGCTTTAGCCCCATTTTCATATCTGTGGCGTATTGCTTCATTTCCCCTAAAACGTTGCTTATCTTCGAGGTTCTCTGTCATGGAAGTCACCCGTTAACGTCATAGGTTGATATTGAATCGCAATAAGCGACTTTTTGAGTTACTCACTGCATTCTTTTAATTGATAACTCGCTGGAGTTTATTTGAAAGGTGTTTCACGTACATTGCCTTTCATATGGGTTTTTAGCTGATCTGATTCAAATTGCCCGTATTCCTCTATTGCACCCTTTCCCCAATCCCCCTCAACATGAGAAATGCTAGCATCATTGTGCTACAACTTTTGAAAATTCAATAGTTTGGCTCCAACAACGATTGTTTTTGTCTATCATGGCTACCGTATACTGCATTCGCGCATAAAAGACCGCACAATTTGGTTGGTGCGCGTGGATGATGTTTGCGTAAAACAGCTGAGAGGGGTGGAGAAAGCGAGAGAAATCGAGAGTGGAGAGAGAGGGAGTGCTGTGTGCGTGCCAAACGACGGATGCTGAGGACAGTGCGGTATATTGATGTGTGTTAGGTGCAGCTTGTGTTTACCTGAGGTGAGTAACATTGTGTTGTTATTAGGAAATAATACTTGTCGTTATGATTTATGAGCATGTCGAGTTAACATTACCTCACCGACCAGCTTTGCCTTTTCCAAACGTTGTTGCGATGATCTTGCTTCCACTTAAGCCTATGCGCCAACCTTATTCTGTCTTGTTGCTATAATTAGCTAACCTCATTTGGAGTTCTTTCTCTTGAAGACGATGAGATACCCACCCCCATTTGCTCCACTCCGAAAGCATCAGAAGGATGTGTACCAGTCAGGCTTCGGACATAGCTTAATGGAAGTTAAGAAATGATGGCTTTGAAAACGCCAGCCAGCAAGTGGTTCGGTGTATGCGTGTGAAAGTGGTCAAATCCTTCGATGAGATTGCCACCGGTTGCTTCAGCTGGAAGGTAAGGGAGAGTTTGTAGGAAGATGGGTGGGGGGATGGGAGAAAGTCTCGCAGTTGAGTCCCTACAATAGATGTGCGCTTCTTAACTATGTGGCTAGCCCGAATTGGATAGACTTGGGGCAACAACGTTGAGCGTTACGTGTCCGTTTAACCACTATGGCGGTATGGTTTGGAATGCGACAATCTTTCACAAGTCAGGTATTGCTACTGAAATACTTGAGCTGTAAAATGAGATCACGCTTTGAAGTCATTATTGCTAAGGCGCTACTCCTCTCTTATTAGATCCTTAATCCCGCTTCTTATTTCGCAACTGTCTATCTTCGTTCGTCATCATTTGTCGTTTATATTGATTTGTGAGAAGAATACTGAACTGCGAAAGGTTATGGGATTGGCGCAATGATTTTCAACGACATATTTTTGCTTTAGGATCCTTTTCAACATTGAAAAGGAAATGCACCTGTGCTGTTTGCTGATGTTGCACCCGTCCATCGACATCAGGCGCCTGTCTTGCATAGATCAAGTACCCTATAGTTCAGGTATTAACTCGAAATCACTTGATCACTTGATTGACCGGACTATCGAACGTCGATGACGCTGCCGGTCACAATGCGCTTCCATTAGGGTACTGAGGCCCGTGGTTTTGCATTGTCGTAGTCAATAAGTGACGCCACCCCGCTGGCCAGGCGAGCAGGCCTTTTCACCGCTTCGCTTCAGCCGAGTTGGCCCTATTAACTCGAAATACGTCTCCTAAAGCAGTTCGCTATCTTCCATCGTTTTCTACCACCTTATATCAGGGTTGTCAGATATAAGATGGCATCTCAAACGTCAATGCAACGTTTTGGCAAGAATTTCTCGCCGTCACTTCAGTTATATACATATGACGAAATATTTCCGTAAACATTGAATTTCCCAACGTGCAGTTCTATAAGCAGCAAGTTGGGAAAGATAGCGTAAAACGCAGTTGTTCGGTTTACATTCGGAAGTGACCACTGTATGTACGGATTCATTTTCTACTCACGGGAGTAGCGATGGTCACTACTTTAGTGTTTTTCTTTGGAACTTCAAATAATTTAACAGGTTTGTTTATGCATCTGGTTCCGTTGAAATTTTTTTCATGCGAAGGCCTATATAAATTTGGGATGCTTTCTCGGCAAATGTGTTGATAGCCAGTTGAGTTTATTGTTCAACCAGTCGAATATTTTCAAGCTGAAGTTTCTAAATGATCGGAGACGATCTTCGTAATATTTGAGTCTCATTTGTTGCAACTCTTTTTTCACCTGCATTGGTTTTTACGGTGCCAAGCCTAGGTTATAGGGTGGATGGTACGAATATAGACTTACTAAGGGTTTGTGATCCAGGAAGCTGCAACGTTCCCTGTCGGATCTGGGCGAAAAAAGAATTTTTGTAGTGAATTTTGATGAAAAGTTGTTTTTTCCTCATCGAAGAATTTGCTTCAGCGCTTCTGAATTGCCCGAATTTTCTCTCATTTGCTTCAGTATAGGTGGTTCTAACAGAAATCGTTGGTGAGCTGATGGGTGCATGTACGGATTCAACTGCGCTATGCTTAACAATCTGGTGGAGTGTGCTTGATTGCCAGAGGGTTTGTAACTGTAGAGGCAGCATCTGTGGAGCAAAAGTAGCCATCACAATGGCGCAGAATCGCATAGAGAGTTTCTAATCGGAAATAGCTTTGCTTTTAAGCTGTACTGATGTGATGCTAGATGCTGCGTTGTCTTAGCCAGAAGTCCAGCATGTGAGCAGTAAGCGGATAACGTCATTATATACTATTGCTTTACGTTGTTACATCTGCGGTAGCATATTTCAGTACGATTGAGCTTGGTTATGTCTTCGCTGAAGTGCCTCTGTAATGGTGTATTGAAACCAGCACCACACTGAAATAAGTGTTTAATAAGACATTCAGTGCATCTGTCTAGTATGCGTTCTTACACATCCTCATTAGCGAATAACTGAAGCTTCATTGAGGAGCAGAAAGGTGGGTGAGTAGAGACTACAGATGGCCAATCCATTAGATAGGTTCGAAAAAAGGATGAAAGAATCGTTAGTCTTTTATGGAAACAGTTGAAGAGATAACAAATCATACATGAATAATTCTTAAGTAGTTGCTGGGAAGTTGTAACTACGTGGAAAGGTTCCACTAGTGAGAAGGTGCGATTGCAGAACTTCTCCAAATTGGAGTCAGAGCGGTTACGAGACAGTATTATTGCACACCGGCTTTCAGACCTTTTTGCTGCTTGCGATACGACATATCGTGCTATTTGAACTAGGGAGTTGTGCATAATAATATTGGTAGAAAGTTAGTTGTCCGACTGGAACGTAGGGAATGGTCGTTGCTGCTAGACAGTTAACACCACTCGGCCCATGCTTATGCAGCCATTCATTAAATCATCATGTTATGAAATAAATAGCTAGCATCCTCATTCCTTCATTGCAGCAGGGAGACAGATTCGTCCCCTTCTTCAACCCCCTTCCCCCTCAAATCGATCTCACCATAGTAGCTGCCGCCTCCCTTCTCCTCCTTTGCTCGTGTCGTTCCCTGCACCTTCCTTTTCCTGTCTTGCCACTTCAGTGCATGATTGGAGGTATGGACAAATGGGAGAAACTTTTCATTAAGAAAACTTATTAAATACTCAGAATAAATTGTCGGTATACGAACACACCGCTTCATCTCTTTATTCGGTCGATAGGGGGAGGGGGGCAAACCGTTCTCTCTTATCAATTCTGCATTATATTTTCGTAACCCTTCATCAGTGCAGCATTCTTCAAGTTGCTTGAACTCGTGCGCAAAATATTGATCTTCCGAAAAAAAGTTCAACAAAAAAGTACAATAAAGTTTTCCGTTATTATTTCTCTGTATGCGCAATAATCACCTCTAATGGGTTCTCGTGCCCATACCGGTGTACATGAAAGCTTTGATCTGTGTGCTGAGATGATTCGAGCCGAAAGAAAAAAATGAGAAAAACTCGTTTGAATTTGGTGCTTGACGAAACGTTACGCAAAGGGACTATGGCCAGTTTGAAGTGCAACAAAGTGGTGCCTTTCTTTTTCGCATAGTGAGTTCAAGCGCATATCGCTCATCGACATTGAGTGCATTTCATCGCCACAACCAGCTCCGCCTTTGCCAACCACACATCATCCATTGTTAAGCGCGGTCAATCGACGTGTGTCGTCACGTAAACAAGCCTAAGTACGAATCGTTCGTTTAGCTTGCTGAATGCAAGAGATTGTTGTTTATGAAGGGAATGCGTACAAGTGTGTCAGCTGATTCGAGAGCACGAGATCGATAGTAGTTTTTGAAGCACTGTGTTCGGGGTGAGTCAGGTCCACTGAGTGAATCGATGTGGTGTTTGCAAAGTAAACTTGTTGGAACGAATGCTTTTTCGAGACCCATCTCATGACCGTTCTTGCGGAATGTAGGCAGCAGCTGAGACGAATTGTGCGTCGTTGTATATATGTTCAGCTGCTTTGTACATCCTAATGCAGACGCACAGATAGATCGAAGGTACAAAGTGGAATAGATATCGCAACCGGAATCCTCTGTGTCACTTTGAAAATAGTTGTTTCAGTAGGGCGACAAATCTACGTTAATTCGCAGAGATTTCATTTAGCGTTTTGGAATGAGAAGGAAGGGGGCTTGCGTTCGACGAGAAATTCGTTGGATTGCAAGCAGAAAAATTTGCTTCCGTTGTTGCTGGGAAGTTATTTCCTAAAACGCAAGCCAAGTGTTTCCTGAAATGATTGCTGTGATTGTTGAGCGTGATGTTTATCACTGAAACAAATATTCGTAAGAGTCTTGAATCACGAATAATTTCTGTACTCATTCCGTAGTTCCAAGCAAGATCGCGATACCCCCCCCCCC
>JAARMF010000212.1:21522-54042 GCA_022844705.1 Toxascaris leonina
AACCGGAAAAGGTAGTTTTTTTACGCCACTGAAGCATCATCTGTTGTTGTAGCTTGATGAATTTATTGGAAAGTAATGCTTGCAACCTAAATAAAAAAGGCTACGGCCAATGGAACATTTCTCTTAATATTAGAGCGGCAACAGATCTTCATCAAAAATGGACAGCGATGTTTTTTCTTACGTTGTTTTGGAGGCATGTTTCGAGACTACAGTCCTGTTTTCTCTTGTTTACTGAGTGTTCCTTAAATTTCCGGCAATTTCTAAAATGCGTTCATAGTAATTGATCGTAACTTCTTGGTCAGTTATTCAATTCTCTTTAGAAGCGATAATCGGAGGATATGAAAATCGTGGCGGCATAATTAACAGCCGAGAGATATTTTCCTTCTGAATATTCGAGAGTTTCCTTGCAAATGTTAGAATCTTTTTATGAACCGGTGCTCAAGTTTCTTTTTCTTTTGTGGAGGAGTGGGGTGGGATGTGGGGTGGAGGTTAGCTTATAGTAGACTATTTTAGGTGTATTTCAGTGCGGCTTATTCTGCTTTCCAAAAGTTTTCACGAAGAGCTCTGTAAAATAATTTCATTTTTGATCGCAAAGAGAAGTCCATAATTGTCTTTTTTCATCTGTTTTCATTCATTCATTTTTCATCTCCGTCATAATTTTTTCATCTGTAATTCCAATTTCCTATAAGAACATATGTAGACATGCAGCTGTAAAAAAGAGTAGAGCATAGAGCAGTTATACTTTTTCTCGTTCTGAGAGAGGAGAAGGGGTCTTCATGAAAAAATTTTCCTAACTTCAGATGAGGAAAAAAAGTTCACTTTTGTTCATGAGTACAATTTTAAAGAATATATATCCCCTTTAAAGAGGCCTCATACGATAATCACGATAATTGCTTTTCATAGTTTTGGCTGTCACCTGTCGATTTTGATTGGGATACCATTTTTAATTTTCCTTCGATAATCTTCACTTTCCTAATAAATATTTGAGGCATCACGTGGTGATGAAATAACATGTTCAAATGGTTTGCGAATATCGCGTTCTAAAGTGCACTCTAAAAAAGATTTCCATTCAGCACATTGCATTAAGAGAGTGCCATAAAATTGCATACATCCGTGTTCTGATTCACAAATTCATTGCATAATGCAGCAATTTCTTCTCTTTTGATAATTGCTCATTGATGGATTATATCTGCACGGAGGGAGACCTTATGCTGATCTTATCTTGCCAGGTTTTTTTGTGGGTCTTGATGAAGGCTACCGATGATCTGGATTGCGTGTTTACCGATTTCATGTGTATTTATCGTATCAATGAGAACGTGATATTGTGCAACTTTGTTGAATTATTGCTGAACCGCTGTCACCAAGGCGATGGAGGGGTTAGATTAAAACTCTATAAACATCGAAAAAGAGACCCCCAATTGAGCATGTACAAGGTGGAATTTTATGGTTCGGATATCTCGAGATCGGAATCTCTGATTCTGCACAAGTATTCTTGGAGTAATGAACTCTAGAAGTATTAACAGTATGAGATTTGAGAAGGATTCGATACTTTCAGCAGTTAAGCTTGTTATTCTGCGGTAGCGTCGGATCGTTTTTATTGTTGGTAGCATCTTCAATAGTGTATGAAAGAGGGAAAGAGAGAGTTTATTTTGGGCACATTGAATAAGCGCAATCCATGACGTGTCATGTAAATCAATCATATAAACCAAAATGAAAGCCAAATCCGCACTCGTACAAAACAGAAAAAAAGACGATGTGATATCACCGAGATTGCTTGAGCTAATACTCGATATCGGATGACGCAAGCTCAGGATGTTAACAGGTGTATGTTTAATAAGGATGTGCATGATTGCAGCATATCCAGGTGATGTTTTGAAATGTTCAGTGTGACATCAGGTGGAAGTCCTTTGCAGAGCGATATGATTGTCACAACAAACGAATATTCTGTTAAATTTCTTTTGTATTGTAGCAAGAAAACTTCTAAGGTATTTATATAGGCCGGGCGATTCACAGAGAATTCGAAGAAATTAGAGGGACAAGCATCCATAAATCCGTAAACCATCTTGTGATAAGAAAAATGTCGTTATAATCAGCTAATTACAAGTGATATTAAATCGAAATGAAGCAATCTTAAATCCGACGATGATATCTATATTACCTGTGTGAAGTAGTTTTATAGTTATATTGAATTGGCTCAGTGATATTATTTTCATTGCTATTTGCATTTTACGAAAGAATTTGGTTGACTGTTCGTAATTCCACAGATAGCAGTTTGCTTAAATTCGCTTACTTGCTCTCGCTTGTGACTTTGTTGTGCTTTATAGTAGACAATGATTCTTATCGATCTGTGTATTCGTTTTTGCATCTTCCGGTTCACCTTAAGATCAACGACATCGTTAATGCCTTTGAAATGGTAATTTCACTGACATACCGATTGAGGTAATCTAGTGCAAGTTGGAGGGAGCTAGAAAGGTGAGGAGTGGGGGAGAATAGTTGAGAGGAAGGTCGAACGACGCCTTCAATGACATCACTATATTTTTGAGATCATTGATTAAAGGGGTTTTGTTGTCCGTTGCGAACAAACTGATGCCGCTTTACGTCGCGCTTGGGAAAACCGGCTATTTCGTTTCGCCAAGTTCGAATCCTCCTCTCTCTAAACTGCTTTGCGAGAACGGTGGCATTCATTTCAAAAGGTGATGGAGTGTGTATGCCGTTCAGGGTGTCAGAGGAATTCCCCAATTTTGAGGATCTGAAAGGAATTCGGCATCGCTGAGTTCTAAAGATTCTCTTACAAAATGGGGCAGTGTCTAATTTCAGGGGCCGCTGAATAAAATGGGGCATTGCAGGAATTGCGGAATTCCAACAGAATACTTCCCATGAGTTACTTTGTCTTGTAATGGACATTTGTGCGTATAAAAACGATTCTTAAAGTAGAATGTTATGTGAAGTGTAGTGATCGGATAGTGGTCGGTCATCTGCGAGTCGTTACTTTGTTTATCAATCTCACTGCCCCATTTCGATCGTCTGTACGAATTGCTCAAGAAGGCTGTAAGGAGTGATGATTGTGTTGTTGGCGTTATATACGTTTTGCATTCTCGTCGCTGTGTCTATTGGTTTTAAGCGTCGCATACACACTTACAACGCTACTCGTCTATTGTATGTGGGTTTGTTTGCTTTAATATAGAGGGATGTGGCGAACGAATTGAAAGCATTCAAAATGAAAGTAGCTCATTCATTTCCCGGACTTGATTGGATGCCGGGGAAGTAGGTATAACGAAGCAGCTTAGCAATTAGCCCTAATCGCATCAGTTCACATAGGCAATGCTCTACTTTCATTGTTGTCTGTTCTTTCTTTTTCAGTATTCGATAGAAATTAGTTTTATATAGGTGACGTTGTACCGTTAGCAAATGCAGCTTATAGGTGTTGTCGTAGTTGAGAGCAGTTTTGTCTGCTTGTTATATTTCTATTATTTTGCAAGCAGTACGAACGATTGATCGTTGAGTAGTTCACATAGTCAATGCTCTCATTAGTGAGCATATTTTAATTGGAAAGCCAATAGTTGGACGTTGATTAGTGAGAATTTGTGCGTTTATGACGGTTGGCGCAGTGTTCTCATTCATTCATCTCATATTCTTGTCACATAACCGATCGATGCTGGTGTGCTGTTTGGCTGCTTGATCGCAAGAACGCGTCCGCTGAGGGGTTGGTCCATACTAAAGGCGACAATCGCGCGTCAGCGCGGAACCAGTTGAGCAGTGAAACGCGAAAGGCCTCCATTTAGCCCCCTCCTCATGCACATGCATTCTTCTTTTGGAATTTTTTTCACCTATTGAGAGCTCGAACTCCTCTGTTAGGTAGTGATTGAACTTCTCAGCTAAGTTAGGCTTGAACTTTTCAGCCAGGTGGAAGCCGAACTTCTCGCTTAGGTGGGGGTCGAACTGCTCAGTTAGGTGAGATCGACTTTCTTAGTTAGGTGGAGCTGGGACTTCGCAATTAAGTAGAGCTTTAACTTCACAGTCAGGTGGAGCTAGGACTTCTCCATTGTGGGTCTACGACTTCTCAGTTAGGTGGGGATGCAACTTCTCGATGACGTGATTGTCGATGGAGCACACTGGACCTGACTGCTTCAAAATGGGTTTCTCACTCTCAGCTAAAACGTCGGCAGCGTTTGTCGTTGAATTGTGTTTGCGATGATCGCTGCTTGTCAGTTTGTCGGCGTCTACGATAAGAGTTCGACATGTATTACCAATCTAGGCCGTCTTTCAACGGTGCAGTGCATTCAAGGAAGCAACGTGTACTTAGAAAGCGTTCAGTGGCACAGCAGAATCTGTGTGAAACGCGTCGATTTACCCAACGCGGTTTTACGTATACAGCGCATTCCTTTACACTCCTATACACTGACACCTTTGTGGTAATGAGCACATCACCAGAAAGGTGTCAGTATGCAGGAATGCTGATAAATCGATTATTCGGAGCGCTGCAAGAAGGATCGAGTGCAAGGAATGAGTCTTTTTGAGAGGAGAGAAGCAGGAAATAGGTATAAGGCGTTCATGGGGCAGTGGCGTTGTGGGTGTCAGGGAGCGAGGGGAAGGAAAGATTAAAAGGCTGCCTAATGCAAGCACCGAGAGGTGCTTTTATGATAATTTGATAGGATGTGCTGCCGAGAGGTTAATTTCCTGTCTGTGAACATGCCGGCTGCTATGTTGCAGACAAATTGTTTCCTCTTGTGCGTTTCACCGATCATCGCTTATACACTAATTGTGCATTATTTTCTAAGGGTCGACTCTTGTTATTTTCACATATTCACATCAGATGAGACGTCTAGACATATGTGAATGCTTTCTATGGGATCGAGGAAAATGAGAATGCGCTTAAGCACTGATGCTGTGAGAAGAGAGTGGCACGTGTTTTCGCGATTGCCTTAGTTTACTTGAGAGTGCTCGCCTCGGCGTTGCTTGACTGCTTCGTTTGTTTGCTAGAAACACTGAGATTGGATGAGGTAGGGGAGCTCACATATAGCAGATGTCGAGACTGATGTTTATAAAATTGAAGCTTTTGGCTTTCTTATCTTTGAGCATTTGTATGTAATCAGGAAATAGCTTGATGAAGTTCATAGACATCTATATTGAAGTTTGCTAATTTGACAAGAACCATTCTCGTTAAATTCGACTCTCTCGCATGAGAATGATTTCTTGTCTTTTATTTCGAAAACATCGTTTTCATATTTTTTGCTCGAACGCTTACGATATTCGACAAACATTCCTTTATTGCGATGCGTCACCTACTGCTCTACTCTCTTATCAATCTCATTCGCGGCAAACATGAGAAAGCTGTCACTTTAAACAAAATCATTGTTTAGCAATTCTTTGTTGCCGTATATGGTTTAGTAGCCCATTGTAGCCGAATGTAGTTTTCTTCAATATAATCCGTTGTTGGCGAATATATTTCAGCAATCGATCGTTGCCAAATATAGTTTAATAATCCGTTGTTGACTGAACGTGGTTTACATTCCGTTGTTGCCGGATGTGCTTTAATAATCCGTTGTGTTCGAATAAGGTTTGAAGCGACGTTGTTGTGGTTCTTCGTTGTGTTTGATGGTAATTGTAGGGCAGTGTCGACTTACGATTCTTTGTGTTTTACAAGGTTATTCACGAGTATTTTTTGGAACGATCGAACTGCTCACTGTTTGAACCAGCCGGACCGTTGAATTTAGCAGTCAGCTGGACGACAAGAGGTTTGCTTCATCTTGCTCAGCCTTAGAATGTTTTTATACGAAAACGTTTATATTGTTTCCCTCATTTGTTCGCCTTTCAATTTTGTAATGTTCGTTTTTTGCTTTCGGATATATTCTCGCCACATTATTTTCTAAGGTTCAGAACATTGCAAAATTTTAGTCACTTTGGTTGATGAATATCGAAAGTTTAGCAATGAATTCGTCCATTTGTTCGACGGGTGTTCAAATAGGTATTCGGTCTTCCCTTTGCCCAATTTGAATTTTATATCGACATAGTGTGATAGTTGATATCAAGTGGAGTAATAGTTGAGATGCTATCACTGCTTCAAACAACAACGGTATGTGTGCTATCGAAATTTATTCGATTGATAGAGAGCAATCGTTTAATGGCTTATCTAAGCATCGATTCTTGATTAACACTAATGCCTCCGTCCTCCCTTCGTTTTTTTTCTTTTTTTTTTTTGTATGGTACACACACGTATGCGTTATCTTCTCTTCTCATCTACGTTCATTGCGTTCGTTTTCCTCTCCTCTTTTACGAATTTTTTTGCTCAGTTCACATTGAGAAGTGCTCATTAATTAATTGCTGAAAATGCCTGTTTCTGTTTCATTCCTTCAGTTGTGTGTTCCGCTTCGTCCTTTTCTTCTTCCTGTCTAATGATTTGGGGTTCTTTCCACTTTTTTTGTTGGAATTCTTTTTTTTTCTTGAAATGAAAGCACTGTTTAGTTCGTTTCATATCATGGAGTGCACGAAGGTTTGCGCTCTTACTCGGAAATTCATTTATCGAGATATATTGAAATGTTAGTCGAATAGGAGGTTAGCTTTTCTACTTAATGTTTCCATTGTTGAAGCAGTGATATGCGTCCGCAGTTGAACGTTTATTTGTTATTCGACGTCTTTTAGATAACAACTTTTTTTTGTGAGCATCTCTAGCAAAGGTCACACTTTGCGAAACAAAATGAAAAGTCTTCCGGTCGGGAATAGTTCAGCGGTCAGGTCGACACTAGAAATCCTCCAGAACCTCTCCCCTCCCCCACCCCATGAAATCTTGTTGTTCTAACCGGAGGTTAATTTTCTCGTTGTAGAATCAGTGGTTGTTGGTGAACCAGTGTAGTTGCACCGCATGAAGATTCTGTGGGAGAACGACGATTGGCCAGGCGCAGTGGTTGATCCAGGCATAACATGCCTGAATTGGATACCTAGTGCAAACAAGCCGGGTTGTGGACTTTTAGCAGCCGGTATGCGTTTGGTTTTGCTTGTTACACGTTGCTGTTGATTCGTTTCTTCTAGGGGGAAAGAAGGGGGAACCACGTTTTGCTGCAGCCAAGGCTTCTGACCGCATTGTGCGTTGAGCATTTGATGATAAACTCTGAGTAGATCTTGAGTTGTCTCAAATGAACTGTTGATGAAATTGGCATAATTTTATTTATTGCTGAGGATGATTCCCGAAAGATCGTCGAGAGCCTTGTAAGTGTTATTCTTCAGGTGTTTAATGAGCCTCAAGCATTTAGACTCGTCTTATTTTTTGAGTGCTATATTTCTTTTCATTCTTCAAGCATTCCAATTCTCTCTATTTTCTGAGCATTCAAAGGAAAGGCCTGAATAAAAGTCAGTACGAACTTCAGCTCCAGCAAATCAAGGCCAGCCGAAATTCTGCAAAGATCACCTGTTACCAATACGGCAGCGTTGTTTTTTGCTGGTTTCGAGTGGCACAAGTGGATGCACTCCATTGACATGGATCATCTCTTTGTGGGGTTCAGTTCAATGATGAGCATGCATGAGGTGGATATAAACAAGCAGATTTAGGTGTGTTGAACGAAGATTTAGCTGCGAAATGTGTGCGGTGTTGAAAACGGGCAAAACTCGTCGTATTCAGACTTTGGTAATTTTAGCCCACTATATGCGACCGTGGTGGTGGTTGGTGACCGATTGGATTCTGATATTCTGATGTTGCTGAGCGCTGTGGGTTGCTCGATTTGACGCATTTCTTTACTAACGTACTCTGAATGCTTTAATAGTAAACCATTATTGATGAAGCACACTACGGTGTCAGTCACGAAATTTCAGTTTCACCATCTCGGGCGGTTTGCATAATAAAAAGCTGAGTATGCAGTATGGTTGTTTAGAACCTTTTTTTTCGAACCAGGGAACAACACATGCCTTATTGTGGCCTGTCGGAAATTGTAATGTCTTGCTGTCAGTGTAGAAGATGGCGATGGGCTGAGAGTGGTTGCCATTATTGCTTTCACACAAGGAAACATATAAAGGAACACGCTTCGATTCACTGCCCTTGCCTGGTACTTGTTCTCTTAGGTGTTTGGTCGCTGTCGTGTGTTCGCGGCTTATTTAGAAGGGAGGTTGTGACGAGAATTAATGTGGGGATGGATTTTTTCATCAGTGTTGTTTTCAATTGTCTATTAAGAGTAAGGGTTATTTAAAGGATGTTGCTTTGAGCTCACAATTGTGAAACGTATTAGCGTTCTACAAACCCACTCTTCTGAACGTTATCGGGTCGAGATTGATCCAACTGCCGTATGCAGTAATCGCATATGAGGTCGATCCGTTGATATGACTATAGTGCGCCATCGCCATAAACGAGAGAGGTCAAGAGTCACAATATCGTTTAATTTTAGGCTCGGAGTCTGGTGCAGTTGGAGTGACTTCGACGGAAATATTTGCGGGTCGTGACGACTTGAAAAGATACAATTTCAACTTGCGCGGTCATCACAGCGCGATTAGTATTGTGGCATGGAATCGAGAGCAGACTAAATTGGCCAGCTGCGACCTTTCAGGAATCATTTATGTCTGGGTTCCGAACGAAGAGAGGTGGAGCGTTGAATTGGTCAATGACAGGGGCATTAAGGTATTTTCCCATGTCAGCTTGCATCGATCAAAAAAGCGCAAAAGATGTTTACTTGTTTTGGTAGTACTTCCGGCTAGCTTGACTCATTCAGCATCTGGATGTCCAGCTTTCCGATCAGAGAAGGTGCTTTCCACGAACGAGTCACAATTGTGGTGTTGGCGATATGTGGCACTCGACTGAGTGTCATCAAAATTTTCTCGAATTCTTCGAAAATGAAAAAAAAGGCAAGGGAGCATTTTTGTGTCACATTTGGAGGTGCTTCAGATTGGCGAAGTCATCCCAAATTTGCTGATTCGTGTTTCTGTTTGGTTAGTTTGAACGGAAACGAAGAGCAAAGCAAAAACCAAGGTAACAGTGAAAAGGTTTCTTTTTGTGCATCGCCACCCACTCGAGTTTCGCTTTAAAAGTTGGAGCAAAGAGGATTAATTAGCTGCGATCGATTTCAGGTTCGCGACGTTAACTGGAGTCCCAGCGGAACATCGGCATTGATTTGCTATGAAGACAATTTTGTTTTGATCGGCTCTTCAACTGGACAGCGCATCTGGTCGAGCTCGTTCGCAGTGACAGTCACCTGTGGCGTTTGGGCACCTGATTCGAGGGAACTTGTTCTCGGATTCAACACGGGAGCTGTTCAAGTACTTACCGAACAGGGTAAGCATACCCTTACAACTATTCTCAGTCATGTAACCGTTGTTGTTCTCAGTCATTTGTCAAGCATCTTTTATAATTCTAGCCTTTCCAATAGTAAACTTGGGTTCGTCGTGCTCTTTGCATTCTTTGATTGCTATTTGCATGTTTGGCTTGCGTGCCTTCTAGGTGCAAGCGTAACCGAGCGGTCGCTTTTGCCTTGTGGTGTGCATCGGCTGGCGGCCTCGCCTCTTCGCGAAGATGGCAAATGGACGCTGGCCGTATGCTCAGCGTCGAATTCGATTCTCTTCTTGAACGCCTACGATGAGGTGATCCTTTGTCACTGTTGCATTCTGTAGCAGTGAGTTGCAAATTCTTATTTCTTCGGTCTTTTGCATGCCATGTCTGATAACCCTTCGTAATGTTTTTATTTCCCTACAGCATATTTCCTTTCTAAACTTTTAAAGGGCTCTTTCAAAAACAGCTGTGGCCTTTGTTTCTAGCTTATTTTATAACGCAGTGCGAACAATCGGAAGTCGTAATGGAAATGCCGCTGATTTATGGCCCTTAGCTGAAAGGATCGCACGACGCTCACGGCTGTGGTGCATTTATTGTCGCCACAAAATGCTCTTTGTCGTCCTAATTTGCTTTCATTTTATTCGTGCAATAGCTGTGAAGGTTTATTGACGTTTCCGAGTATCCCACGTTGTATGAGGTTTATTTCGTTTAACTTGTCTTCGCTTCATCCCACTGAACTTCCACTGGCTTGCCATCCTATTCCCCCTCTTTCCGTTTCTCCACTTTAAAGTCACAAATTTTCGTGTAAATTAAGCATGCTTTCTGTATTTCAGGTTGAGCCGCTTAGCTGGCAAAGCGCAGAGACGTTACTAAGTGTGCAGTGGAATTCGAGAGGAACTCTCCTGGCGGTGGTGTGTACACCGAATCGCTTAGTGCTTCTCGATTATCGTGGCACACTCGTTTACTGCCAGCAAGTACCCATCAACTCTGGCAAAGCGCTCACTGCTTTCACGTGGGCACATGATGACCAGGCTGTTATCGCTGCTGCTGGTATGTTCGCAGTTATATGCAAATTTCACGTCCTACCAGCTCTTCACTCACGTCGAAAATGCTTGTTTTAGGAGGAGGGGTCTTGTACTACCACTATCTCTTTCGTTCAGAATGTTAATATCTGAAAAATGCAGTCTTATAGGCTGGTTTATTATTTATGGTATTACTTGATGAGCCAAAATTTTTTTTGCCCTTTCTAAGCATTCCTGGTGACATTTGTCAAATCCTTCGTCCGTGAAAAGCCGCCGATGGGCGTGGGAACCCGTGTCGTCGGTTTGTTTATCAGCGTTTCCTCCTCGTCTTCATCAACGGTTTGCTTGCCGTAGCCAGGATGGAATGGAATATTAGTGAGAGTAGATGTGATTTTGGAGCTTACGAGTTGTGGTTTGCAGCACAGAAATTTCTGTTTCACAAGGAGGGAAGAATGCGGACGAGGATCTGGTTATCATTTGCTGTACCTTGAAGTGCAGATATAGATGCAGATATCTGAAGCTGAAGAACAACGTATGAACCCTTATGCAGTGAAATATGTAGGATTCGCTTTAAACAGTCTTTAATCTCAGAGAATTCCCATTTTTTATGCAAGATGCTGGAGTTATTGTCAAAGAACTTGCAGTATTGACTGCCAAAGTGAGCAGTGCATTAATCTTTATTCCTACTTAATGTTATCGGTTTTTTTTTCTCTGCATTAGTGCTTGGACGATGGCAATAGAGCTGGAGTTTATACGACGTCTTATTGTCACAGAAATAGGAAACCAAGAGCGGAGCGTTCCACTTAGCACACAGTTTGTTTAAAGGAAATAACATAGAGGAATAGGGTGGAATTTTTCTGTTTCCAATTCAGCAGCACATTTTTCGTGAATATTGATAATGGCGCAATTTGCGAGTGAATCTCCATCCTCCAAACAAACACAGTGCGCTTTAACTGGTAATATAAAGCTTGCTAATATTTCCCGGCAACTAAAGGCGGTGGATCGGTATCGTATGAATGGGTGCGTAGCGCTGCATCGATTGGTGTTGTCGTCAGCTTACATATTCATCGCACCGTAAACATTTAACAACTCATCTGCAGCTACCCTTCTACTGACCTCCAGAAGCATTTCGCAGTGTCCAGCTGTATGCTATTTCGGTGTCCATTTCTTGCACAGGCAGTCGTCCATTCTCACGGATGTACTGGAGAAAGAGGCGCAATTCCGTTGAAGGTCTGTGAAAAATGGGTAGTGCACAAGGAGGGAATAGAGAGCCTTGTCACGACAGTGATTCGCTTCCTCTCTAAAGACTTGCCAGAAGTAGATGTGAAGATGTTTCAATGGTTCTGATTGCACATAATTTCGAAAGTGAGTTGGCGTTCTTTGGGTGGGCTGAGAAATAAAAACGGATCGAAATTCAGGGTTTCAGAGGGCCGCACAAAAATGTTTACGCTGAAAACTGACTCGTCGCAGAGAATGCCCAGCTTCCCACGGACTGCACGGCTAACATTTCGTAGCCCGTTAAACTTTTCAACGGATGGGTTGAGGAGTTTACCTAGTGATGCTGTTAACCGTACTGAGGAAAGTTGTGTGCTGAATTTGGCGAAAATTGGTTTTGTGGTAGAGCGAGTTTCTTTTAAGGAGGTCACTTGGCGATAGGTCGAGTGCTGCTTGGGGTACCCTCACTGTTCAGTTTGGTCACCTATAATCTTTGGCTAATGATGGGTGCATCCGCACGTCGCGTCGATTCACTTCCACTTCCTGTTCGTGAGCGCAACTCGATTCGCGAACTCGACCATCACATTATCAGAGTGAGTTGCTTTATTGCATATGTCCTTTTTTGTGGAACTCGACTGGTGACAGAAAAAATGTTTTCTGAAGGACGATTTTGCTGGGGACGTTAGTGAAATTTGAAGCTTTGTTGTCAGCCTAATGAGATTGTTGCTAGCCAAAATATCCTGACAGCTGAACTGGCTGAATTTTGTCTGTGGTTTTTTGAAACGATTTTACGGGTTTTTCGGTTGACGCAACATCATCTAGTTTTGTTTTGTTAAGGATTGCATCACGTGTTGTTTGACTCACTGAGGTTGTCTTCTCCTGAAATAAACCATCACATCGAACACGCCCATTTCTAACCATCTCCAAGAAAGCATTTACTGCTGTCCGCATTGCGCAGTACTGTAAAACTGTTTGAGGTAGTTGGCTTTTATAGCGCATTTGAATGAGTTGGTTGGTTGTTTGGTGTTTATGAATGAAGATTGCAGTGTCGGATACCATCACGTGACGAGTTGTCGACGCAGGTGTGTGAGCCATCCGATTGGCGATGGTATTGCACAATAAGGCCGGTGCCTCGCAAAGCACATTCATATGTGCTCTGCATGGAGCATATGGGTGGCTTAGTGCCGATTTTGCTTGGCCGTCAGACAAACCGCATAATTCCTCAGTTTCACATTTCGCTTTTAAGTGCCGCAGTGACTCCTTCTAGTAGCCCGTCTCCATCCCCTGACAATGGCTCTTCAGCACAAGTCGGTAGGTGTTTTTTCATTACAAATGATCTGATGGTTGTGGTGGCTTGTTGACGCATTAGTGGAGTTGTATTTGTTATGTCGGTGTCAAGATAAATTTTTTTTAGTTGGGCACAAGTGGTCTTTGATACGAATTTTTAAATTGGAACACGTCAAAGATAGACGTGCTCGTCTCCCACCATCGCTTCCGCTACGATGATAGCCGGGGGTCGCAGCCCTATCTTATGCTAAGACTGCACCTGACTCGAATAAAAGCGTAGAAAAAGGGTGGAAGGGGAGTGACTGTTGAAAAAGAAAAGAAGTTTCACGATTTAGAACTAAAAGTTAAGGCCGTATCAATTCATGTTTGGAAGTGAGGTTTGCTACGCATTCTACAAGAAGGAAGAGACTGACTATCAATGTAAAATTGTACTGGTCAGAGACAGTAATACTAGTAAATTGGCACAGCTGATATTATAATATCTCACTCTTGTTGGAACTAATTTGCAACCCTTTCTTGTTTGGATAGCTTATCGACGTTTGGAGGAGTTGGGCTTTCGTCATATATGAATTGAACGCACTTGTCATTTTTTGTCGAGAATAGTCCACTTGGTCGAAATTCGGCTAAGGATCCCGGAAACAGTTCTTTTTATGGGGTGCTTGGTTAGCGAGTTATGATTGTTGGAAATAGTTGTTCGACCGACGGTCGCATCTTTCTTCTTTCCAAACGTTAGTTGAAATAACGGACCATTTCGAATAATGAAAGGAGATAGGACTCATTTGTGGTTCATGACACAGGCATCATGAGAAGGGGATAGCGCATAAGAACGCGAAAGGGAGTTGCCTGTCGTTTTAGCATTTAGTTATTCTTTCTTAGACACCTTTCTTGCTCTGTCGTCTGTTGTATGCTGTTTTTTTTTTTTTTTTTTTTTTTTTTTTTTTTTTTTTTTTTTTTTTTTTTTTTTTTTTTTTTTTTTTTTTTTTTTTTTTTTTTTTTTTTTTTTTTTTTTTTTTTTTTTTTTTTTTTTTTTTTTTTTTTTTTTTTTTTTTTTTTTTTTTTTTTTTTTTTTTTTTTTTTTTTTTTTTTTTTTTTTTTTTTTTTTTTTTTTTTTTTTTTTTTTTTTTTTTTTTTTTTTTTTTTTTTTTTTTTTTTTTTTTTTTTTTTTTTTTTTTTTTTTTTTTTTTTTTTTTTTTTTTTTTTTTTTTTTTTTTTTTTTTTTTTTTTTTTTTTTTTTTTTTTTTTTTTTTTTTTTTTTTTTTTTTTTTTTTTTTTTTTTTTTTTTTTTTTTTTTTTTTTTTTTTTTTTTTTTTTTTTTTTTTTTTTTTTTTTTTTTTTTTTTTTTTTTTTTTTTTTTTTTTTTTTTTTTTTTTTTTTTTTTTTTTTTTTTTTTTTTTTTTTTTTTTTTTTTTTTTTTTTTTTTTTTTTTTTTTTTTTTTTTTTTTTTTTTTTTTTTTTTTTTTTTTTTTTTTTTTTTTTTTTTTTTTTTTTTTTTTTTTTTTTTTTTTTTTTTTTTTTTTTTTTTTTTTTTTTTTTTTTTTCAGCGGGAAGTCCCACCATTCAGTCAAAACGTTTCGCTTTTTGTTCCTTTTGTGGCAGTGAAGTGCATGCTGAGCGAGAATGATTTGCAGCGCTATAAGGCATCTCCATCATATTCGGCGATTGTTTAGCTGCGGTCTTGTTGAACCCTATTAGTTTCAAGCCAGTTCAATTGGATGTCAAGTATTATCCAAAAGGGGATCACGCTGAGCATTTGTATTGTAGAGGATGTGGGTGCATTCATACGTTCGTCGGCCCAGCGCAACTCAGTGTGGAGGAAGAGCAAGCGTCATTTGAGGGCACTCATGAACAGACATGTGGCCTGCAGACAGCCTGTAAATAGGACCAACGAGAAACTCTTGCAGGTAAGTACCGTGTGATAGTACGTTCTAAAAATTCCATTGCAACTAATAAACTGGATGGCGTAAAAACGACTGTGCCAGAGAGGGGAGGAGAGGAGCGGCTAAGTAGGAAGCTGATTGCAAAGTGTAACCAAATACATTGTTTTGCTTTCCGGTGATACGATCGTTGCTTTTAAACGGAAGCAAGATGTTTTTGCTACCGAGGAAGAGTTGGACATCATAGCGGTTTCGAGAATTTTTTTCTTTCATCTTGGCCATGATGCTTCTCAGATGCTTTTTCGACGACAGTGTTATTTGTATATTGCTGCATCGATGATGCGAACAAGATCACTCTTTATTCCAACACATTCCATGCTCCGAATTTCGCGTTACTGATCTGATCTTTGATGAGAACTCTCCGTTTCAGCGGAACTTCGTCGCCACCTATATTGAATGCTTATGTAATCTTCACAGAATGAACAGAGTAAAAGATAGCAACAAACCTTAACCGTTATTCAATACAGCAGTTGTTCGGAGATGAAGGCTATTTTTGGAACTATGAAACGTTATTTGAGGTTATTTGTGGCTATGCGGTGACTCAGTTTGCTAACTTTTGCTAAGCTGCAAGCCGAAAAGCTGCTAAATGAATAAAGCAGTTGGTGCTAAAGTCACAACTCGGTTGGTCGAATGCTGCCATGAATCAAAGTGAAACATAAAATATTGCTCATGAATCGTTTCATTGCATTGTGAGCAGTGTTATGGGTCATATTCCCGTTAGGCGTCGCACACGGATATTGGATCATTTGGGTCAGCTTATACCGCGTTTTGGGCTATGTGCGATTGCATCCTTTGAGCTCAGCTTCCAGCAAGGTCGTATATAATATGGGAAAAAGTATAACAACGTAGCGACTCGGCCCATGTTTCTCTGAGCAGTCCATATAGTTATCTATGTGGTAAAGCAAGAAAATTATGGAGAGGTGTGAGGTGCTCGTATTTTGGGTTACCGCCAGTAGGTTTTCATAGTAAATAGAGTTCCATTCGAGAAACCATATTTTCTCTTTGATGATCGTTCTGCTTCGAATGCCGTGTGGAGGACATGAAGCCTCGCTTTATGCACAGAAAGTTGCACAGTCATCATCTTAGGGAACCATACAGGTGCAAGATTATGTAGTGAACAGTAGAGGATGAAACGTAGACATACTCATGTGAAAAGTTGAATGCTATTTTCAGGTAACTTCGAACGTTTGGTGTACGAGGTTCAAAATGACTTCATTAGCGACTCATATTCTTCCTCCTTTCCTTGCTCAGGTACTTGATTTTATTTCTTCTTTACTTGCGATTAAGCAGTGCGTATGTCTTAAAAAGTCTCCATGATGGGATGGAAGTAATTCAGAAACTGTGTCCCCTATTTGGGGACGGTTTTCCTTTCTTTGAGTATCTTCATGGCCGTTTTTTTTTCGATAAGTTGTTCAATTTCATTGTTTCAGTTTGTGCACAATAAACGGAAACATTTTTCCTTGTTGATTGCTGCTTTTTTTCGAACGAACTTATATAGTTTTCATATAATAAAGGCTTGCTTCGAAATGCTTGAGCATTTCTCATAGCAGCAGGTTGCTGCGAAATGACGCAATTAGAAAGGTGTGGAAGGATATGCTCGTATGCTGGCTATGAAACGGAAGGTATTGAGTTACCGATATGTTCCTTCAGTTTTTTGCCGAGCTGTATTCTTTTTTTGCACGATCAAAAGTTCAAGGGTCGTAAATGAGAGAGGTCATAGGTCCTTGGATGATTGTTGTTGCTTCTTCGATCTTCAGAGTTCGATAACGGCATTAACGTATGTTCGCAAATAAAGGTAGTAAAAGGTGAGACAATGTGGCAAGTAGCATTCAGCCTGGAATATCAACTAAAGTTAGAGATCACTCAAGAGTGCTCTTTGAGGTGGTGTACAAGACGTCAGTACTGCACCTGCAACCGCGGCAGATGACCGTACAGTTGGTAGATCTGAGTAGGCGAAGCGTCAGTCCTCCGTTGAGCTCGTCGCGGCGGGGCACTTCTCTTTCGGCCAGGAATTCCACCAACACAGATGCTACTAGTGACCACTTGTATCTCAGCGATGAAAACGTGCGGCATGTGACCGTCGCTCCATCCGACAGGTTGGTATATCGCTTTTGGAAGAAATATTTCAGTTGAGATTACGCTGTATTTCCCCTTGAAAGAGAGAAGAATACGGACGTGCTCAAGGTGGAGTGACTGCTGGTAAATACTTGATAAAAATTCGTTCAATGTTTAGGCTGACACGCAATCACTAAAAAGACTCGTTCGAGTTGGCGCTTTCCAGTCCTTTATTTTTCGTCTCTAAGTAATTTGCGAAAATTTTTTACATTCTGACGAGAGAATGAAAGTCGGATCAGTGGAGATAAGGAGTGGGTGAATAATTGCTTTGATGTTTTTAATCGGTTGAAATTTCACGTTTTTAGCGAGGTTTATTGGTATATTCAATTACTACTAGACTAGCTTCATGTGGTGAACCCTCGTTGAGTGCGAATCAACCGCAGTTGAGGGGTCGTCGATGCAAGCTTTCTCAGGTGTAGTTCTTTCCTTGGTATCAGCCAGCCCCAGAACGTCTTTCCAAATCCTTCTATATGAATGAAGTGCTGCGAAGCTTTTTAATTTTCACAAAAGCAGTTCGTAGATTCGTTCGTTTCAACATTGTCTTGCAAAAACCTCATCGTTTTCGATGCTATTCACGGAAGTATGAAGAACCGGCCCAAGGATTTTCATACCACCGGTCGTCTGGTTCTTTTCTTCCGCTCCCACCCCCCTCCCCCTTCCCCTATGCTTTACACTTCTCACAACTTTACTGATCTTCTGCCGTAGTATTTTGCGAAAAGCGGCGTTTGGGCGAAAGATTAGGATAGGCGAAGGGCAGAGTTGGGGAGTTGGGGGGGGGGGGGGGATGGAGTTGTCGGTAACGAAGTAATTCCAGGAAATTTTGTGAGGAATTTGGTATAGGAGCGACTGCCAGGTGAAGAGCATAGAGACTGGAGGCCGGTTGTCTCACGCGAGAAGTATCGTTAAGCAATTATAGGGAGTTGTTCGTGGCGGGTGCTGTGCTGCGTGCTGGCGCAATTGGCGAAGATGGCGGTGATCCGGCGGCGCCAGTCGATGAAGATAGCGACGAGCCGTTGTCACCCGAAGAGCGATTTCTCTATCAGGTAATGAATTTGCATAATCGGAGATCGTATATACATCACCAAACCAGTTGCGAGCTTTACATCTATTTTCCTAATATTAACTCTGGAGTGGAAATGCGAAATGAACGCTCCATTGTTGTGTGTTCGGTATTCCTCTGGGAAAGCGTAATCAAGCGCTACTGCGATTATGTATGGCTTTCAGTCACAATAATGGCAAAAAGAGTTGAATTCATTTCTGGAGCTTATTTAATAGTACGTTGTGTGTTATTTCGAGAAGCTGACGAGTGAAACAGAGATAATCGTTATAATATAGACCGAATAACGATCGAGGAACAAACCGTCGAGGGAAGCGGTTGATGAGATGGCAAACCTTGTGTGATTATTATGAAGCATAATGAGTTTCGTTGACAGTAATGAAACTTGGTTTAGTTGCTGATAAAATTGTCGAAAGTTTATGGTGTGGTTCCAGGTTCTTACCTGTCATCCTTCAAATAACGGTCGTTTTCAGTTTTCAGTTTCGCGACTTGTAATTTCAATATCTCCAAGTTCTTTCGCTGGCTGCTCGTGTGCATGGAGAAATTGAACAATTTGCCGACGAGTTGTGGCCTTATTGTCTGAGAGGGCACTAGGTGGGTAATGTTGCCATAAGGGTTGTTGTGTTAACGACCTAATTTGAAACGCAGTTATGAACGAGTCGTTGGATGGGACTACTTGTTACCAACAAGTAGCATCTCGCTACGACTTTAAGAGGTCTTGCCGATGGTGTGTCTCATTAGTAACAAACAGCCACAACGAGTGAATTGTTGAGTGATACAATTTTAGAACGTGTTTACTGAATTCAACGAGCTTCGAGCGGCTGTTGAAAGGCACATCGCTAAAATGAAATGCTTTGCGAATGATCTCGAGCGATCCTCGCATAAGCTCGAGCCGATCAGCGGAGGCGGTACTGTGCAAACGGTAGCTGAGATCAATGTGCCTATTGGCCAAACTGCCGTTGCGAGCGGAGCCACGTCAGCACTTGGTAAAGTGCCGAAGGTATCAGCATCACTGAAAGAGGACTGGACAGCTAACGCTGCTGTGAGTGGACGAGTGCAGCGAGCCGAGCTGACCATTGGACCATCAACTTCCGGTAGCCAATGGCATCATCAATACGACGATATCGAGGTTTGCTTCAAATTCTGCTGCCTTGACGGTGATTTCTCATTCGTTTGAAAACCTATTGTGCTGTTCGTCACGGAGAATTTGTGGTGGGCAGCTATTCACCGAAACTTTGCGTATACCCGGGAGAGAGCCTTGGGCTTTACTTGATGTGCGCTTTAAAGAGCGAATTTTCGTAACGGACTTTTCATACGTTTTCGTCAATCCCCTGTGCGAGTTCAATTCATTCAACTTCTCTTTTTTAGTATATCGATGAGGATGACTCGATAGTGATGCGAAATATGAGCGAAAGAATACCACTAGTCGACCCCTCGAGGCTCAGCGATTCCTCTCGAAAAGGTGTGCGTATGTTGATTCGTACAACTAGATGAGACTGCTCGATCTTTTGCTTTTATTACTGCAAGCAAGCAATCAAAACGTAAACGTCTGTGCCAGTGTGAAAAGATGCGTACATGTATCTTTACTTGCTCGGGATATTCGAAGGTACACGTTTGTAGCAAGGAAGGTGATGATTGAGTGCTGTATTACTTACTGGCTCAATCTGCAAGTGGAAGGCATTACACACAGACGAAATCCGCATCACACAATGTCCAGTGTCTTTTAATTGAATCTGTTTTGACAGAATACCATCTTCAACAGAAGTTTGAAAATGGTTGGTTTTTGTTGTTTTCTTGAGTGGGTACTTTCTAGAGGGAATTCGAGAAAGGAATGCACTCATCGCAGTTGTAGCTGAGAGAAGACCCTAAACACGAGCCTACGCCTTTTAACACTGTAGAGTGCTTACAGTCTTGTATGTGCGGTATGTGCAATCGTGACTGTAAGAAGTAAGGATACTGTTGCATTGGGTTTCCAGCTTGGGATTTCCCAACCGTTTCAACGTTGTCTAAACATTACTCTCTACCAGTTGATTTTTTATTCTTCTATTTGGAGTTATCTATTGCGTGCATCCGTCTTCCTTCCGCGCTCCTCCATTAGGTAGTTGCGTCGAATATGTCTCCCACTTTATCGGTTAAACGTCACCTAAACGATTTTGATCGTCTCATTGTCTCATTATGGACTGTTGCCCTAATTTTCTGTTCAAAGATCCTCAAATAGGAGAGCAAGTGCAAAATTAGCAAAAATTTCTCCGGGGATCGATTTTGGTAATATTGTATTTCCAAAATAGTACCACTACGCGTACACTACTTATTTATTGTCGGGATGGTGTTTTCACTTGGATATCTGAAAATTTAGTCCTTACATCCTCAATTCTAATTATAAGGAGAATGCCGACGCATAACACAATGTTAAGATGTTAAGGTGATCGCTGTGGGAGTAGGAATGATGGGCTGGAGGTCGTAGACGAAAGTTCTCTAGAAACATTCCCACTTATCTCCTTGATAGAGTATGTCATCAGTCTCCTTTTGCTAGACGCCATTTCTCACTTCCGCTGTCGTTTCATTTGGCCGTATGCGTTTATGCAACGAGTGCAAGAAGCTAAGGGAACCTGAAAGTGGAATCTGTTTTATAGGATTGCGTCAGCTGAACGATATCACATCAGTGCTGGACAAGCTGGCCAAATTAGCGAACGATTTAACGACCCGTTGCGCGGTGGGGCAACTGAGTAGTGAGGCTAGCCCATCGAGCTCCAGGTCACCGGCACTCGATGTGCGAAACAATACGGCTAGTGCTTTGATGGTTTTTTGTTATAATTGTAAACAGAGCAAATTGTTTAAAAAAAAAGGATACGTTTCCATCTCGGACGAGATATTTTTCTAACTTCAACTTTCCTCGATTTGATTACATTATGAAAGGTTTTTGTAAAATCCTCATTACTTCTTTCTTCATGCTCGTTTATTACATCTTTGCTTTGCTTTTATTAAGAAAATGGTTGTCTTGCTTTGTTTGTTGTTTTCATGTGCACACAGCCTTCTAATTTGTGAGATAAACATGAGGTTGTGGGGTATTGTTTGCAACTTTATAGCGAATTGAGGCTAACATGGTCGTTAAGTGGTGTCGTAAGGGACTGAAACAGTCGATGAGCAGGGCGACAAACTGTTTGTTCGCCCGCTGTATATTGCATTTATCAGATGCGTTCGAAATATATGTTCACTTCGGGCCGCCTGAGCTTCTTCACATTCTGATCGTATTATATGGTTCTGATTTGCGTGAGGTTTTGAAGGTTAAGCGAATAAGCGTAGGCGGGTATGCCACGTGGTGCAGCTGTCCATGACAGTAGTATTCTTGTGGAGTTCAATGAAGCCTTGATGATGCCAATGTATTTGCTTGTTGGGAACCCTCAGTATTCAGGGGAAACAAACATCATTTTGTGAGTGGCAGTGATGAGGCATTGATAACCTATAGCGATAAATCGTCGTATTGTCGAGGTTTCGTGCAAATATGATCTCAGCAGTATGAGGGAGATTATTTTCACGTCTGTTTCAGAGTAAAATCACTTCACGTAATGCTCACAGGTTGCATGTTTCTTCTCCAAGCTTGTGGTTTTACAAGCAGCATTTCCTTTACTGCACCGGTTCTGTTTGGTTTTATTTTACCGGATTCCGCATTTATTTGCCCAAGGTTTTAAGTGATTACGCTCAAGCGATTGTCTGTAGTCGTCATGATTTCTTTTTTTCCTTCGCGAGAAGTACTGATTTGCTTCGTTCCAAGAAGTTGTTGATTTTCAGCCCGAATTAAATGACAGTCACGCCACCGTCTCTTCTTTGCGTTCGCAACTGAAAGATATTGCGAAGAAAGTGACTCAGATCGAAAAGAAAATAAATTACGGTCAGTGCATTTGCCATATTTTGTTGCTTCAGTAGAGTTGGATATGCCTTGCCCTGCTTGGTGAAAAACTCACAAAGGAGGGGGAGGGGGGGGGGGGGGGTAAAAGATCATCAGGATGTCGGTTTTTTGGGCATCTGAGGCATACTATTCCTTAGCCTTCGTTTGTTATCGGGCTTGAAGTTCCATCAAAAGCGTTGCTCTTTCGTGGGTAATACGAAATCCGATTTATTAGGCAGAAGGCATTGGGTATTGCCGCTGTACATTATGAGGAGAAGGGTAAACAAAAGGCAGAGCAGTATTGCGTTCGCAAATGAAATATGGTGTGGGTCAGCAGAGGGTTGAAGCTGAAAATATTTCAGGTGATGAGCTGCTTGATGAGGTGTGTGGCGATCTGCAACAGCGGGTGCAGCACATAAAGGCAGTGCTTGGCGAACAGCCAACGGTCTCCGATGAAATACCTTTGCTTACCATGCAGAATAAGGCACCGTTTTGGAACGAAGCAAGTCAAGTTTACCAGGTAGACACACATCTAAAAAAACATTGTTTTTGTAGGAGGTTCATGAAGGCTATTTGGCTGTGGAGTGGGATCGAGCTTGAGTCATGCTCAGTTACCCATAGCTCGTTGTTTTTGTGATCAGATCATGTGTTTGCAGCTCGATTTTGGTGGTCGCGTGACGCAAGAATCGGCAAAGAACTTCCAAATCGAGTTTGCCGATAAACAGGTGATGCAGTTCGGTAGGATCGAGAATGGTGCATATACTCTCGACTTTCGTGCGCCATTCAGTGCTGTGCAGGCATTCGCAGTGGCGCTAGCCTCTATAACGCAACGACTGAAGTGAGCAGCTCGAGTAAGGTCTGCAAATCGAAGCACCTGCGGCGGTCTATTAACTTGCGTTGTGGAAGAGGGAGCGGCTTTTGGAAGGGTGGCAAAGTGGTGGGGGGGGGGGGGGGGGGGGGGGGGGGGGGGGGGGGGAGGGAGAATGGTTGAGCAATTCCTGCTACGCTTCAGATATTCTGCTCGCGGACATTTGCGCTTATATGCTGTTTTGTGTTGTCTCACAACCTGCGTGTTTTATAATTACGTTAGGTTGGTACTTTCTGTGCTGAGACAGAGCGCAAGTTCGCTCCTACGTGCATTCTTCGTTACTTCTCAGCAGTCTTATTTTCTTTGCACATCCTCACTTGATGCCTATCGCTCAACATTTCTAACGGAACAATGTCTTTGATTCTCCTTCACTGACCACTTGACAAATCGCCAACCGTTAAACCGCAGTATCTCTTCCCGGAATTCGCCCTCGTTTTGATTGTCTTACATCTGTCCGCGGTGTCGTGTCTGGCTGTGTCGGCTTCTCCTTACGCTCGTTATTTCTTTTTTTTTCTGTTTTTGACTGCCTTTTAGTCGTTATTTGTCTGTTCCTACATTCTCCCCCTCTCCTTTATTTTCTTTCAGTTTTGCATCTGTGGTGCTTTGTCTTTCCATCTGCTGTGCTTTTTTTCTTGACGATTTTGCTGCATTTAGTCGTGACCTTTCGGACGATGCTTGTCCACTTCCACGTTTTCTCTTGTTTCGAGACTGTGATTGTGGGACATCAGAGGAAATGACGATTGCTCTTAAGGTATTATTGAACCAAAGAGCGAAGGATAGCTTCACATTGTCTTCCTCTTTCCCTTTCATATTTCACAATTTGTGGAATCCTTTCATTTGCAGTTTTCCTCGCTGTTCGTCTCTCCGTTCACGTCGACGTAATTAACAGATTGACGTTGTTGAGTCGTTAGAAATTATAGCCGTTCTCTTGAAGAAATATGGCACAACGTTTATTTTATTTGTAACGCTTCGTTGGCAAGCATGCGAGTTGACCTTTGTTAGCATCTGCTTACATGTGAAAAGCAACCAGGGCATTGTTTTGGTGGATTTGCGCCGATCGTCTACCAGCTATGAATGCGGCTGTCATCTTGCGGGTCGCCTTTGTTTCGTTGTATTGCTCCCATTCTGTTTGTTTTTGCTTGCTTATATCTTTCTGGACGTGTTATGGATTGGTTTGTCCGGATGCATTTGCATTCTGTTGGTGGACGGTATCATTGCTTCTGACCCAATCCAATAATTATCCTATTTGTTGTATATGCCTTACTAATTTTGTTTTGCTTTTTGTATAGTTTTATTGGCCCTTTAGTAACGTCACTTTTATATACTCCAGCACCTCATTGCAGCTATTGGTGTGTATTTACTGATCAGAAAACTGTTGAAAGGTACATCAAAATATGGATTACGCTCATTTCACAGCCATTCATTGCCTCTTTACCAGCATGTACGTGCGGGCACTTTCCACTTGATGAGAAATCCTTCCCCCCCTTAGGATAGGAATATGGGAATTGCCATCGTTTAAGTAACCAATATCCGTCGTCAATGTTTCTCATTAAAATGGACAAAAGAGATAAAAACAAACCGCCAGTATGGAGTTTATTTAGCGTGTTGAAAGCTTAGGGACTACTGGATATAGATTTTTCGATGATTAAACGGAATTGTTGAATATGCTAAATATAGGGATTTTGATAAACGCGTTTTGAGTTTTCAGCGAGCTCGGAATAGGGATCTTTTTTTTTGGGGGGGGGGGGGGGGGGGGGGGGGGGGGGGGAGGGGGGGAGGGGGGGGGGGGGGGGGGGGGGGGAACACCTTGAAATTGCTAATTGCGTTCTCATTCGAGAGACGATGCTGAATTGATGAGGACAGCGCATTCGTTCACACTGACGCATTATTTAAAGTTTGACCTTCACATAAAGTTTAGTGCAGTGATGTGTCGAGTTTCGAGATTTGTTTCATTTCTGGCTTTTCGATTAGCGTTCGTTTTATTGTGGCTGTGCCTCACGCGGTGCTACGATTTGTCCTCATCGATCGTTTTCAGTGGGACACTGAATTGTAACCAATTAAGCGATTTTTTATTCATAATCGCTGAATTGAATTTCGATCGGTTATTGCGATTGTTTTTTGTACAGTTATGGGAACAGTCGTTAGGTGCTCTTCACTATTGTTTTATTCTTCCGTAATTGGGTTGGCGTGCGTGTCTGCGATTGTTGGCGGAAGGTGGAGCGTATATAAATGGAGAAATATACACATGGAACTATAGAGTATGATTTAATTTCATCCCGTTTTATTTTAGGAAAACTAATGCAGACACGGCTGAAATTTATACATTTTTAGAAGAAACTTGAATTGAAAGATTCACGAAAAATTTTTGTTTTTTATGAGATTGATAAGAGCTATCGGTGGATGATCCGCTCTCAGTTCGCTAGTTGTTGAAGGCGCTTTGAAGTTTTCCACGCTCGATCTCTTCCAGTGTTGCATTGCACGGCATGCGTATTTTACAATAATTCGCTCAGAATTCATGTCATTTGTATTAGCAGCCGGTTATGAGATTTTATCTACTTGTAAAAGTGTTACATTGTTTTTATTCGTTCGTTTTTTCACTCGTCACAATCCAACACCCTATATTCACATGGTATATATTAAATCCAGATCGTTGCCATAATCCGCACTAACCCATCCTGCTCCTTAGCTTGCTGTTTTTAATTGTGTTTCGATTATTTGAAGTAGGAGTGGCAATTGGTAGTGGCTACTGTTCGGTAGACGCCAGGATTACTAATGATAGGGGGTTGATTCATCGGAGCGATTATGACGTTTATACTGAAACAGGTTTATGCTAGTTTTATATGGTGGGGCGTAAATTATTGATGATACAGTCGCAGTTTTGAGCAAAAATGGGTTTACTAGGAAGTGAAGCAAAGGAGCGCACAGCTCAACGATTGGCGCTTTTTCTTGGGGCTTTTACTGATCGATAATGCGACCTTCCAATAAACATGGAGCAATTGAGTACTGCAGTTTCTTGAACCGCAGTTAGGGGATCCAAATTACTCGACCTTCGTCTGCAAGTGAGATGTGGCCCACTGTAATGTTTTCTTTCTTTTTCTGTTGGCCAAATATTGCAGAAGCCCACTCGTTTCTGCACTCTTCAGTGCTTGTTAGTTTCGCGTCCGCGAACTTGGGGGTCCCGAACTTATTCGGCTCATTAAAGCTGACTACAAGTTCCGTTATTAAACAACACCAGACCGGCCATTCCAAGATTACTGGTGGTGATATGCAACACGTTAATTGCGCTGCGTATGTGCAGTGCAATGTACTTCGGTTCTCATCGCATTCGTTGACGTTGTGAAGTGGTAACTGCAAAAGGTCGCACACCTATTTACGCGTCGCTAGTTGCTGATCTGCATTATGTTTTTAAATGGCGTCATTTCATCACGTAGGAATGGTTTTTCGTGAAGCGACGACAAGGCGTTAGCATCGAATAAAATACAGCAAATTTACGGCTTTCCGGAGGTTGATAATGTTGTGCTGCTCAAAATTATTGTACAAAAACCAATAAAAAAGAAGCAAATTCGGCACTATCACGCTGCGTATTTCGCCACTTTCCTGTCGAATTCCTCTATGCGGGTTGCGCTTGGGCATTGTGAGCGAGGAATGTGGTTGTAGATAAGAGGGGTTTCAATGATTCCATGCTAGCAAAGTTGGATGAGGGGACTGCCAAAGGTGGCTGCTCTATGCAGACTGAAACTTAAGCGATGGTCGAACTGTTTTATGCACACTGAAACTTAAGCGATGGTCGAAAGTGAGCAGCAATAGTGTGTAGATCGAAGCGACTCAGCCGCAGTTTAAAAACCGAAGGAGTGGGTGCATTGACAATATCAGCAGGAAGCAGATTCCAAACTCTTACAACACGAAACTGGAAACTGTGTAGAACACCGTTTTTGCTGCAACACTTTTTGACGAGCTGAAACTGATGTACACGTCGACTACGGGGAGGAGCGAACTGAAATAATTCTGAGAGGGGGATATCGGAAAAGCCGAACACAATTTTGTAACGGAGTATCAAATCAAACATAAGTCTGCGATATTCTAGCGACTCCAAGTTGAAGATTTTTAGTCTTGCAGCATAATTTGGCTGATAGGGCCGCGGTAGATTTTGTGGAAAGCAATGCGGGTGAAGCGTTTCCGAACAATCTCTAGTGACATGATATCAGAAATCAGATGAGGAGACCACACAGGAGTGCAGTATTCCAAAATGGGTCGGCAGTAGGCGATAAAAGCATTTCGGTAATGCTCAATACATCTATGCTGCAAAGCGCGCAGAATATAGTTTGCAATTTTTGACGACTTTTCAGTAACAATAAAGCACTGCAATTTTCAATGAAGTTTAGAGTCGATTGTGACACCAAGGTCACGAACACACCGTCTGTAACGGAAAGAACATCACTTCCCAATCTGAGAGGATATTCTTGTCGGAAACTGATATGAAGCACGTGACATTTTTCACGGGAAACATTTAGCTGCCATAATTTTGACCAGTTGACAAATTCATTAAGATCGCTTTGCAGAATATGGGATCATGCAATGGGCGGTAAATTTTGAGGTCGTCGGCAAAGAGCTTTGTACAGCTCAGAATATTATCGGAAACATCGTTGATGTATATGAGGAACAAAATTGGACCCAAGACACTTCTTTGTGGCACGCCACTGGGGATTGGGTATGGAGTGGAGTAGGTGCCTCCTATTCTCACCTGGTAACTTCGCCCACATAAGAATGCTCTGATCCACTTTAGAAAGGTACCGACGACGCCTTATTTCTTCAATTTAAAGAGCAGCTTTTCGTGACTGACAGTATCGAAAGCTTTAGCATAATCACTGTACACAATTTCGGTCTGAACTGCCAAATTCAGCGAAGACACCCAGTCGCCTAAGCACGAAATAAGTTGCGATAACGTTGACCGACCATGAACAAAGCCGAATTGAGCAGGGTTCAGAAGCCTGTTTCGCGTGAAGTGGTCCATCAATGCGTCCTTAACGATTATTTCAAGAACCTTACAAACAGACGAGGTCAGACTAATCGGGCGGTAGTTTTTTACTGGCATGGCAGGTGGTTTCTTCAGCAAAGGTGAAACGGACGCACACTTCCAAGCAAGATGAAGATGTGAACAAGAGAAGGGACGTGTAAAAATCATACTAAGCGGCCACGAGATTGCTTTTGCAGTACGTTTTAGGAACAGTGAAGGGATGCCGTCTGGTGTGAGTGAGACCTTGTTCTTGAGTTTACGAACAGCTTTCAGAACGGAGACAGCGCTTACATCAACAAAGTCCAAATGCTCAGTACATCGAGCGGGAAATATCGGCAACATACCATTATCTTCCACAAAAACACTTGAGAAATATTCAGCAGACATACTGCATTTGAAAAGATCGTCAGTTATTAAGCCCGACTGGCTGTTCCTTAGTGCTCCCACCTCCTGTCGAGAATTTAATTTGGCGTTCATGTATTTATAAAAAAGTTTAGTGTCCCCAGAACAAATCACACGTTTCTCCCAATTTCTCATAGAGTTCTCGCATTTGATTCGTAGATCATTAGCACATTTTGAAAAAGCTTCCATGCCACCCGGTTTATGACGATCGAGCCATAAAAAGTGCTTATTTGTCGCAATGCGTTCAATATAATTGGGTAACGATTCGGAAGGCGCTTTCGATTTCACGAGCGGAGCGCAAGACGCTATCACGTTATGCACAAAGTATACAAATCTGTCATACATTTCATTAATGTTAAGGCATTCCAGTCACAGCTAAGTAACCTAGCGTTTGTTTTAACCTAGTCACATTTTCGGATATCTCGGTAAGTGTAGGACGCTTGATGGGAGGTCACGGTATTGATCACGAAATTGATACTGGCATGGTCACTTGCGGAAAAGTTTTCGACAACCTTAACACCGCTAATGAGGGTGATATCATTAGCCAAAACAAGATCAAGCATTTTATTGCAACGGGTTTCCTCGCTTACTAGATTGACCATTCTGCATTGTCTAAGGAACGCCTCAAGATGACTGGCTGGATCATTAGTTGCTGAGCTGGAAAGGTTAAAGTCATCAACTATAACTGATGGATGATTCACACAGCACATATCAGATATGCAACCAAGAAATTCTTGTGTATCGCAAGCTGAGCAACTAGGTGGTCTGTAAACAACGATGAAGCGAAACATTACATTGTCGCAACCGTTACAAACAGCATTACAAATGAAGTCGACGTAAAGCAACTCGCAACCAGAAGACAGCGTCACCTTGTCACTTTGGATGCTGTTCAAATGCTTGCGCGCTAGTATCGCTACACCTCCATTTCTACCGTTCCTCACGTATTGACGATCGCATCGAAACACGTTGAATGCAGCGTTACCGGAAATAACACAATCGGGGAACTCATCAGAAAGCCAAGTTTCTGAGATTGAAATTAGATCAAAGTTGTGTGACCTAAGTAGAATTTCCAGCTCACTAAGTTTGTTGACGATACTGCGCGCATTGAAATATACAGTGTGTAGTCCGGGCAATAAATCTATCCCAGTGGGGACCTGCTCATTTGGGGACTTTCGGAAAGTAGCGTGGAACTTGGGATGGGGCAATTTGCNATCAGAAAGCCCAGTTTCTGAGATTGAAATCAGATCAAAATTGTGTGACCTAAGTAGAATTTCTAGCTCACTAAGTTTATTGACGATACTGCGCGCATTGAAATATACAATGTGAGACCAGGCAATAAATCTATCAATGTGTTAACTTGTTAATTCACGTGACTCATATTATTCGGGCAGCACTTTCTCACGAAATGTCTGTGCGGAAAAACGAAGCCGATCAGTGCAGCTAAACTACCCGGCTAAATTGTGAAATGAAGAAGCATGATTGCAATGCATTTTTAAAAATACTAGAGGAAGCTAAACTATGTTGGTAGGAATATCAAAAATATTTTGGATCATTTTTTCAGTGGAATAAAGTGGAAGTATGTTGGTGTGGTTTGCGCTCCTTGAAGCGATCTTTATCGGGAATCAATTCCTCGAATTTTACATAGAGATTGACGCTTTGAAAAACTCACTCTCCATATCCTCCGAAAGACTACTCTCAGATAGACACTCAATAAAACTCCTCTTTCCACAGTAAATTTGCGTTCTAAGCAGTTCTTTGGCCGCCGCTAGGCTTTGCTTCACTCCTAAAGAAATGAGGAATCTCTCGTCAAATATCGCAGAGTTGTTGAATTCAACGCTAAAACAAGAGCAAGATGCTTCGACTAAGTCCATCAATGCTGTGCTGAATTTTACTAGCTCTGAACGAGATTCTAGATGATGCGAGAAGGACTGTCGAAATGCAAGAGGGGACTCTAGACGGTGCAAAACAACACTGTAACTGATGCAAGAGCGAGCTCTAGATGGTTCGAGGAAGAGCTCTCGATGATGCAAAAGTGGATTCCACATGATGCTATAGGAGACTCTAGATGTTGCAAGAGATAACTCTAAAAGATTAACGAGTTGCGGATGGGGGTGGGGTGGGAGGTCGTCTAGACCATGCAAGGTGGGATTCAAGGTGATACGAGAGGGAACTCTATGTGGTGCACAAGGGGATTCTTGAGAGTGCAAGGCAAGTTTCTAGCTTATGCAAGAGTGGATTGTCAGCGGTGCAAGAATGATGCGTATTGGGTGCACTGATTACTGCTAGCACTACCGGAGTATAAATTTGGTGACAGAAGGTGAACCTTGTCATTTGTTGTTGTTATTCGATGACTTTAAATGTTATTTCAATGAGATTTCCTGTCCTCTAAGTGACGTTTTCAACATTTTTTTTCAGTCTATCCACTTTTTATATACATATTTGGAAAGTGGAAAATATATCACCTATATGTCGTCTTCTGCAGCAACCTTTTTCTTCATATTCGCCGCATTTTTAAGGCCCTCTTTGTTCTAGCGAGTATGATCCCATCCGTCACCCTAAATATTCACAGACAATTTCTAAAGGCTCCCAATATTTTAACACCTTTCCCTCCNCTTTGTATAACACTATCCAATATAAATCAATCACTGCCAACTACATAACAGTATAAGCGAAGGCGTGTAAGCAAGGACGCAAGGTGAACCCGCTTGTAGTTTTTATGTTCTGCAATCAGCCAGAAGAGCGACTCTATACAGCGAATAGCAACTTCAACTGCAATAACGAATTTAAGACAACGTAATGAAATTCGGCAAACAATGATGAATGACCAAATACAAATAGTGGCTTCGTGGTCGAACAGATAGACCTCTTTATGCACCGAATCAGGGAATTTGTTCAAATATTGCAAAGATCAACCAAATCAATTAGTCGTGGCAAATCTCGTTGTTTCGGCGATGGAACAAATCTTTTTATCGTTGCATTTAGCGCGATGAATAAAAACGACCTGGAATTTTCAAAATTTTCACTGTAAATTCTGAAATTCAACGAATATTGACGAAAAAGAAATAAATATAGGAGGGTTTTATCAGGGATGCTAGTAGATATGCAGTTTATAAACAAAGAAAGAAAACAAAAACAAAGAAAAACAAAAGCAAAAAAAAAAACAACAAGGAAGTGAGGCCAGAATACGAAATGAAAGCAACAAAGTGCTCGTAAACTAATGTGTACTCAATCGTTCGTATATACTTCAAATAAGCAAATGTCCCCAAAAATGGATGTCGCTGGTCAACATCACCCATCAGCAAGCATGAAGGAAGATTTTCGAGTCTTCATTTAAATGAGGCAACGCCTATGACGCAAACAATTTCAGAAGGGAAATCCGCAGATTGATAAAACTGCCAGTGAGAGTTAATTTTATTAGTGAAAACCTTATTTGGCATTTGCATATTGTTGCAAAAAAAGTGAGAAATGATGGGAGGGCTGGATCGTTCTATTAGTGACGCGGATTCGGAGCTTAATAGTTGAAGCATTTTCAACCGATCGAGCATCAACGTCATTACTTTTTGTTCGAACAGTTTAGAGTCGCGTAGAGACCTTCTCGACATTAAACAAGATGGTTACATGGACATCCTTTCATCATTCAGTGCACAACGACCATTTACCATGCAGAGTGGCGATTTTGCGTACTTCGTATGAGAAGCTTGGGATAGGCGTAAATTTATTTTCTATGAGTCCTGTTGATAAGTGCGATGATTTCTATCCCTCAAAAATGTAAGAACAAAGAACCCCGTGGCGCGACGGTAGCTCGTAGGATTCCAGATCAGATAGTTGCGTGATCAAGTCAGGTCGGGATCCGCTGCATTTTCCGAAGATCGGGAGTGAGTTCTACCGTTGATTAGAGTTACCAAATAGGATGGGGATGCCAGGCGGTTTTCGGACTTGCGCAATGTGTGAAATTTAGCAGCTGTTATGGTCTTGATGTTGAAGATAACGCTAAGTAGTCATAAACATAAGAAGGAAGTATATGTATGGTACCGACAAGGGTGCAATTTTCTCACAGATGGATCTGTTACGTAATCATTAAGAACATTCGACTTCAATATCGCAACGATTTCATAAGGTTGACCCAACTTTGAAGGGGCGGAAGTGTTACCGCTGGAATGTTTCCTTTGATGTGTGTAAACTGGTGGATGTTTTTCCTCACTATATGGTTTTGTACTCCTAATTTAAACAACATAAAAGATGTCATACAAATGCCCCGTAGTTGCCTCCCCTCTCCTATAAATGCCTCCCCTCTCCTACAAATGCGTCCCCCCTCCTGCAAAAATCCGTCTCTGCACTGGTTGCATTCCGTTCTTGGTGCGTTGACATAAGCAGTTTGTCACGATTTTTGATGTGGTATGATGGCTGACACTTGAGTAAACGCGCCTCAATCTTGCAGAATATTGGTTCTTTAAAGGGGGAGGGGGGGGGGGGGGG
>JAARMF010000212.1:54278-72126 GCA_022844705.1 Toxascaris leonina
GGGGGGGGGGGGGGGGGGGGTAGAGGGGAAGAGGTGACATTCCTCATAGCCTACTAAGAGCACCGTGAGTTTCATGGAGCATATTGAGAGGGAGGTGGAGCTGCGGTACTTAACTCATTGAGTCTATAGTGAAGCGTGATCGCAGAAATATATTGCAACCGCTAGCGCATGCGCATGAGTATACCACTAAGGCCGCCTCCCTCCCATCCCCCCGCCTTCCCCTCGCTACACCCCCATTCCCACCTAGTCAAAATAGTCTCGGATATTAACCGCCCATAGTATCCTCTCCTTTGTCGCTTTAAAGTGCGATTGCGAACAAGCAAATTGCAGAAATTTTATGTCCATTCGCGCATTTTCGACGTTAAAAGCGGAGGAAAGAGTTGGCGTGTGTTTCGTTGCTAGACTGGGATGATTCGATGGGAGTAGTGTGCTGTTTTTTTATTTCAGTTCATAAATCCTCTTTTTCCTGTTCCACTTCTCAAGTCCCTTTTCACCCAGATCCCACGATCAGCGAGTTCGACAGGATTGGACGTTTCAGTCACTGTGAAGATCGCGTTAACGATGTAGGATAATAAGTGAGGTTAATTCTGGCAAAATTTGTATGAGAATACGGGTATCGAAGGTTGAGGAAGTAAGAGGACAACGTCAAGTTTCCAAGAAACTCGATAAGTTCAAATGCTTGTTTGATGTTCATGTTTTTGAAAAAAATTATCGCGTACGAACTATACGAGAGGTGTTTTGCTGCTCCCCTGGGTGGTCGCCAAGGGTGGTGAGGAAGTACGTGCGCGACGCGAATGCCGTTTGTGTGTGTGTCGATTTAGGCGGTAAACGTACGAGCTGCGCGGTTGTTCGTAAGGCGTTTTTCTGTGGGACAATTTCACCGGGAAATGTTCCGTCCTTTTTTTTTACACGTCAGGTATTCATTACTTCGAGTGAACCGAATAAGCGGATAGTGATGTGGAATATGGCTATAAGATTTTCGACGGTTGTGAATTTATTGACACCACGATGTGGCTAGAAGTGCGTTGCGTTGTGCGTTGTCGTTGTTGGTTTTTTCTTTTCTGCTCAACTCAGGTTGAAATTGTGAAGGAATATTTGGCATTGGTTTGTTTATTTGCATTTGAAAATCGTTTATCGGAATACATTTCGATGCATTTCAAGATTTGTGTGGTGCACTTTTATCTTTTGAGGTGGAATTTGCACATTTCTGTTACGACCATGTATGGGTAGCCTGCTCAATAAACGACAGGGTTTCTTTTATCGCATTTCCATACTCACAGGAAGGCCAAGCTGGATGGTGTCAAAGGTGCATGTCTAATATAGGTAAAGCCCGATCGTCGATGTAGTCATGGGCTTTATCATGTATGTGCACTTATGTCAGCGGTGCTAAGACACGATATTAGCCTGATATGTCGATGCCCGTCGATACTTGAAAAATGGGAGTGCGTGACTGTGCGATACTTTGCTGCTTGTACGATCTAGAGTCTCGGCGCAGAGACGCAAGGACCGTTGCTGTTATTGTTAACCACAGTGTAATGGGAATATTGGGAAAAATCTTTGGTCTGTTCGCAGCACCTCGAGGCACTTTTGAGCACACCAAATAGTGCATATTTATAAACATGAGTAATGACCGATATTGGGCTGCGCCCTTTGGAGTGTCGAAAAAGAGGTTCTTTGTGAGGGCTGCCCGTCACTTAATTTCCAGGAGGTTGCGCCACTTACGCGTTTGACTTGCACATGTCATCGTGATGGTGGTCGCTATTGCTATTTTTTTCCTTCTTGGGTCAGTAAGATTGATGCACGAAGAGCTCAACTTTCGCTTTTTTATAGGTTCTCGCTTTGCAACGTGAACTACGCCGTAGTCTTCATCTGGCTGTCTGCTTTTGTGTGTGCGTGTATGTTTACGCGTTTATCTGTTTGTAGTGTTTACCCATATTTACTCCAAAAAAACCTGAGGTGTGAAATTCGGTTGGTGTATTTCTTTCTCGAAACAGCTGCAGGTATCTAAGTTCACCTTCATCACTTTATCAGGAGTAGCTAAACACTGAAGAATTCATCTTCTCTGTAGTGGTGTTGGTGCTACTAGAGGTTACCACTGTTCACTGTCATTGCAGAATACCACTTTTAGAGCGGTCATGTGTGATTGTCGATGAGCTTCATCGACGCGCGGTCATATTCATCTCTTCCATTGTCGTTTGAAAGTAGTTCAACCTGTGCATATACCTCGAGAGTCGCTCATTTTCCGCTTAGTATCCGTTACCTGCAGGAGTATCTAGCGTCTTCCCGGTCCTCTTCCCTACTGGTTGCTTATCAGTGCATCTGCTGAGGGTAGTTGCAGGGAGACTCCAGACCCATCGTCTGTCAGATCCGAGATTCCATCGTCTCTTTTCAGCCATATTTGAAATCTCGTCGTCTATCCTTTGATAATCACAGTTTTTAGCACTTTAATGAGGAAGCGCCCAGATGAACAATGGTATTTCGCTGGTTGGCGACCACTTTACTGAAGTTTTTGTGATACAGCCTAACAGTTCCCAGGCAGGGTAGGTTTTTAACCGCGAATTCAATTAATGGCTTCAACTTGAATTGTTAATAAGCATTTCAAAATTCCACTTTAGCTGCATCGTGTCAGTTTTCGTGGAACTTGGGCTTGGGAAGTTGTATGGTGGGATTGGTGTGTTTATCGCATTTTGGTACATTTACTAAACCGTTGACGCTGTGCTTCAATTTATTACTCCGTGTGGGGCTTGAGAGCTTGCCATGTAGAGAACTTTTCAGCATGCGATTTTTCTTTCTCGTCGTCGTTCTTTCTCATCAGTTTCTGCGCAATTACTTCAGTTCTGAATGTGCCGCATCCACTTATCCTGCCCCTCCTGACACCCTCGCCCCTCCCCCCTTCTGACTTTCTAAGCTTGGATTAGAGGTCACTAGTGGTCTGTTTAGATGCCCAGCGAGATATACCTGTATTTTATCCCTGTTTATTCACGTGTTTCACGTAGCTGCTTTCGTTTCCAGAAATTGAAGAAATATTGCTAACACTAGTTTAATCGTCTGTCGTACAACATGAATCTTTCAGAGACGAGGGAAAGGAGAGGGTGGGTGACAGAATTATTACCGAATCGGTGATCGTGGCGTCAAGTTGAATTATATATAAAGCTTCAATAGCCAGACCGAGTTTTTTTTCCGAGCTTCTAAATTAAATAGAGGCAAAGGCGATCACTTAAAGCGAAGGTCTTGTTGAAATAAAAAAAAAACAGCCTGTCGAGTCTGAACTGGTGATGAGGATATGGGAAAGAAGTGGTCTAGCACTTTCAACAACTCGGCACATAGGAGACGGTGAACAACTTATGCAAACGTGTGAGAAATAAGCGATTTGTATCTTTGGGGGAAATCGTTGATTGCTGGACATGAGTCATTGTGACACTGAGATCAGTGCGAATTGTCAAATTTATTCTCATATTCAGTTGAATACTTTTTTCGACTGTTTGTTGTATAAATGTCTTTTTGTATGTATTTTAGGAAATGTTTTTCATCGTTGTTTTATGAACGTTTTAAATTATTGTATAATAATGACGTGCTTGTTTTGATGTTTATTTTGACGGACGCAGTTGCGAGTGATTCTATTTCAGTAACTGGTCGAAAAGAACATGTCCGAATATATTGGCGAAGGTATAAATTGTTTATAAGTTCTTGTCGTTATACTATTTGTTTGTGTTTAGAATGTTGAAAACATTGAGCGACATCTTTGGAAGTTGACGAACATGAGCATTACTGTTTATCTACTTGAGGGTTTGCTTAGTTATATATCGCCGAATGTTTTTCCATTTCTGCTTCCGTTATGCCTTTTTAACGGAATTTATGACTGTTAATTGTGTACCCTCGAGATTATTCAATATTCTCGTTGCAGATTAAATGGAGACGTATGGAGAGATGACACTAGGAAGAAAATGACAAGATTTTATTGGCTTGAATTTTGCACTGAACTTCACGGATGAACATCATTTTCGTTGTACTTGCAGATTAGATTCAATGAGCACATAGAGCCGATTTCTTTTATTTGCTGCGTTTGCAGCAGTTTAATGTGGAATTGTTTTTCAGGATCGGAACCAAATGGTGCGTTTCATAAGTCGCCGCCGAGCACGTAGGTTTCCTTTTATGCCGTCTTATTCGAAATCAAGCAACACCTAGTCTTTGTAGGTTTCCAGTTTCCATATTTTTCTCAACTTCTCCAGTCGTCTACATCTGGAGCCTGTATTTGCCGGCATTATTATTGCAGAATTCTGATTTCAATTTGGTCAAACCTCTATCTTTTTCGCCTTTGCAGTCGTGAATCTCGCACTGTGCTGAAGAGGCAGCGCTACAACAAATCGTGATTTTTTTGGGGTGTGGTCGTTAGGTAAGCGATCATATGCAAGGAACTGTTTGATGAAGCGATTCGCATGGAGGAATTTGATTTTCAGAGCTGATTGTGGAGAATCGGAGACGGCTTCCAGCGATATAATGCAAGTGCTTCGCAAAGGTGTTTTTGGCAAAAGCGTTAGTTACCTTCAGGTGATTAATCTGCATCCATATTAACCAGATTTTTACTCGTGAGCGGTATGGAACCATGCATAAGATAACGGTTGGAATAGATTGCACCATCCAGATTGAGCAACTTTATGAGTTGGTGTGAGGGTAGATACAGTATGGTCTCATTTGGAGGAAGAGAACTTTTTCGTCTACCGATTTATGGATGCGGTGTGGTATGGGTTAGGGCGGAACTTCCTTGATCTGGTCGATTGTTTGCCCGTAATAGAGACCACTTTTGATCCAAGTCAGTGAAGCTTTCAAGCTAGACAATGCAGTCCCATGATGTTCCTGCTTTGAACTATACTTGACGGATGCTTATGTTGCCCAACTTTGTTTTTTTCTACGGGGGTTTAAGAATGAAATCATTGTTGCATTTGTATGAGCAAGACTTGAAATGTGATTTGTTTCCTGTATAAATCAGAGATTATTTTGCACTTGTTGTCAGTTCTTCTCAATTCATCAATCTTTCAAAAGCAGTGGTGATAATGGCTGTGTTTGATGTAATTGTAGTTCTGTTTTTGTTAACGAGAACCTTTTCTGTTAGGCTTTAAGTGAGCTCTTCGAGGTTTCACTCGATCGAATTTTCTGACGAGTATATTGGCCATCTCAAAGTTGACATTCAAGCGAAAACACTGGATGTCTTGTTGATTTTCACCTTTTTTTTATGTCATTGTTTTCGCAACACCGAAAAATGTTGGTAGAAGTCAGTATGCTTCAGGTTTACCTTCTTTTCTTGGTGGTTGACTTGGTCTCCTTTTCGGCACCTCTTCGCTGCCAGAGTGGAGTATAGTAAGGGATACTGCTGTGATAATTTTCTTTTACGCTGGCGTTTCATGCAGAGTTATTTATATGCCGTACCCCCTTGCGCTTACTTTCATCTTTCGACCGTATCTCTTCCATATCTCGTACTTCGGCGTTTCGAGAATCTGGTGTTTTTTGGTACAGATATATAATCAGGTGGTGGGTGTAAAGCGGCACTTTCTACGAAGAGACTATATCTTGATGAAATATTACACTGGGAAGGGCTATAGTAGTGTTGAGTAGTGAGGTGTAAACCGGAGCAGTTTCGTTGTGTTCCTGTTCGAGTTGATTTTACGTGCTTTGAAGCACTGCCAGAATCACCTATGGCAGAAAAAAGTTTATGTTATTCGTTCAAGGATCGCCTCATTTGTCATTTTGTTCTTGGTAATTGGAGGAGTTGAGCTTTGTATTGTTCGTCTTAGTTGCACACAGTGACATTATTTCAGACACCGAATCACAGTGGTGACGATTCTGAGAAAGGCAGTGGTCCATCCGGTAAGCAACCCCTCTTGTTCATCTTCACTTCTACCTCTGCACTAAAACTAGAGATCAGCCTGCGACAAGTGGCATATTGGCCGTTTATTTTTCAAGGATTCTTATCCTTGCTTATTTCTGTAACTATATAATGAGTACACTTGGTTGTTAATGTCCACGTCAAGTTAAGACGTCATAGACGGATAGCGTATAGGCTATTTCTTGTCTGTTGATCTTGTGAGGGATAATTTGCTGATAGCTATCTCGAGGCAATATATGCTCAAGATAGCTCAGACATCGTTTCAAAAGCAATTCCGCAAGGTTGATACCTCAATGCGAAATGTCAGGTATGTCGCTGAGATGTCAGTGTTCAGATTAGTCTGAACTAAAGGAATTTTTATTCGTTGCCACGGCAACTTGATCGGCAGTCGATTCGGTCGATTGCCAAGTTTTAGACGTTGAAAAATGCACAGCAGTGATTATTTTGCGCAGTTCAACCGTGTGGAGTGCATCTTCTTTGGAATGTGCACTTTGTCTTGATTGCGAAAAGCTCGTTTAATCTTATCAGAAGCTGTGAACGCCCATCGTTCCCTGCTGCAGACGTGTATGCGACTCCAGTAAGATTCTCATTGTTTTTCTGAAGGAGCCTTTAGCTTTTCCTTAGATACCTTAGAAGTCGGTGATCACTGTGCTGTCCTTCCCTTCGAAAGCAACTCTGCGACGACATTTGGTATGGTATTCTCTTACAACGTCTACCTCCAGTTGTTTTCTGAAGGAATGTGTGCCAGAATTCATTGTGGCAGCAATTCCACCTTGCTGACTTATCATCGACCTTAACAGTTGTGTGATGCAAGTACAAATATAGAATCTCTTATATAGAGTTACTTTTATGGTGTTTTCTCTGCTTCCTTAGAATTTATGCCACCATCGCATTGACGACTTGTGAGTGCAATTATAACGAAGTTTCTGTCAGGCGTCGCTGCCGAAAGTGCGCCTCAGAACGTCGAGGTGAGTGATCAAGAGGCGCACTGCGTATCAGACTCAGCAGAGCAAGATCAAAAGGGTTCATCAGAGGAAAAGAATGTAGCGGTGGGCGGTGAAGGATGTTCAGAAGCGAAAAATGAAGAGAGTGTGGTTAGTGTATTTATAATTTTAATCGCCATTTAGCTGCTAGTTCTTCCTCTGGCTCTGGTTTAAAAATAGTTGGATGCAATTTGAGGGTGATTAATTGTTGACCAGTTGCATTCAAACATTTTGGATTCGAGTAAAGCGACGTTGTGATTGGTCGTGACCACCTTGAATTGGATGATGTTCTCTGTGAATTGTGTTATGAGATTCTTTGCTCTGTGCTATGGATTTTGTGTGAACACAACGGGCTGTCTTTTTTAGCGGGAGCAAGCGACGGATCAGGTAACAGACGCTGTGAAGAATTGCGACGAAGTTACCGAACCCGAAGGTGATGCCGTCGTCAGCGTTAATGATACAGGGACTGGAGGAAATATTGATGCACAAGAGGAAAAGCTACAGAAGGCAGGCGACGATTGCGAAACGTAAACTTGCACAGTCACCTATTCTGATGTAGTTGATTCGCTTGCAGTGCTTCTACAGATAGTGTTCTCAATAAGAGAACTCAATTGAATACTTGATAGTGGCTGTTGAATTCAGCTGTTTCTGTTTCGCTCAGTAGCGGTGAAATTATATTCTGATATTTGCGGAGGGCATCTCCCAAGATCGCTACGTTCGAATACAGCTTGAATTCCATAGGCTTATCATTTGCCGGTGCGCAGTGGTGTGACGTTTGTGCCATTCTCTGTTGAAGTTTGAGACTCACGGAGGTAGCGAAGTGATCGATCTACACAGTACTGGAAGGGGGTGGGACATGTGGTTCTTGCTAAGTAACTCGGATCATGTGTTGTATATAAAAAAGCTTACGAACAGGCTCGTTGTATGTATTCAGGGATTGCCTGGTGCGCCGTTCCACTTTTTTTGCGTTTTGCATAGCAAAATTATTGCTAAATACTGGCTAGTTGCATATTTGGATATAGAGTCGTAGCTGTTCAGATGAAATTCATGAGGTGAATTCGCAAACTCGAACTCAAAAAATCACCCATTTGATTTGATTCTATCATTTCACATCCTTTCAACTTCCACCGGAATAGTGGCCGAAGGTTGCTTCAAAAATATCAAATGCAATGCATGTTGACAAGTTAATTGCAGTGCAAGTGGGATCGCTCCGAAGACGGATATCTCCTTGCCAGATCCACTGGTAAGTTCAGAGAAGGGCTATGGCAGTGGTGAGGAAGGCTGCCAAAACACCGAGAAGAAGGAAACTGTAATGCGGGAGAACGACGGTGTGGTTGAACGTGAGGGCAATGAAGATGGCGATGTATCATGCACCGAAAAGATGAGCACCGACCCAAAGGCAGATACACTGTCGCCAAATTCGCCAACGAGTCAAGCAAAGGATTCTGAAATTAGTGAAAAAGGCGGCCAAGAAACTCAGAAGGAACTAACGAAGAATGAAGATTTGGCCGAATCTGACGGAAATGAAGGTGGCGATATCCTGCACACAGAAAAGGTTGGTCCATCTATCTTACAGGCCTTTCCACTGCCATCTCCTCGTACAGTTACTAGAAATTTTTATTGTAGACGTTATAATCTGCTTTTCTTCGACAACTCTACATATCGCATTCAGTAGTAGCCGAATAAATACTAATTTAGGTTGCAGTGTTTGACTAATTGTCAAGGGTACTATTGTAGAAACGTTGTGTTTGTTGGTTTAAAATAGCTGCTGTGCTTAGGGCGGTGAAGTGATATTGTAGTGGGTGAAACCCATGTCTGCAAAATTTGCATATCCACTTTTGTTTACCTCCAGCAAGTTTCCTTTCAGTTTCTTGATTGAGTCGAAATCGTTTTAAATTCGAGTATATGTTCTTTCTGCTGAGTCGCGATAGTGCCTCGGATTCTTTATGGTGCATTGGTAGTAGCCAGCTTTCTAAAGATGTTCAGCGAATAATCGAAGAGTGTGCTAAATTTTTGTTATCCTTAGTGCTTGGGAGGCGTAATCAATTGTAAGTGCCGCAGTTGTTATCTCCTAGAAAGCAGCAACAATTTCCAATCCTTTAATGTCATGGGGCTGATGATGTCTAGATTTTGGCAAGGAAGCTGGTAGGATGGAGGTAAAGCGGTACGTACATATGAAATAAATTCATCCTTATGTGACGATTGTAGATGCAGATACAGATTATACAGTTGCAAAATCAGGAAACCAGAATTCAGGAAGCTGAAGAGCCACAAATTGACAGTAAAGGCAAGCACGCAAAGAATACCTGTAATGTAGCTTCCTCGGGGGACGAACAAAGAGAGCGCAGCAAGGAGTTGGTAAGCGTTTATCATTTTTAAGTCTGATTTCCGGTATCCTTATTTAGTTTCAGTTTTCTTTGTCCGGCTGCTACAAGCGCTGTGTATTCAGAAAGAGCTCTCTCGTATACTTGGTCAAGCAGTGCAAGCTTATTAGTGTAAGCCAGCAGTAGAAACTACTGGTTTACACCTATGAGAATAAGCGTTGTGAGGATATGTTCCACAAATGTTTCATTGCTACGTAGGCAGTGCTTGACAACGATGCGAGTGGCCCTGTCATAAGCGCTTGCCTTAAAAATCGTTGCTTTCATACTGCATTGTTTGTGGAGCATACGTATGAAAAGCACAACTTCACCACAGCAAGGAAGCTGCAAAGAGATGGCGAGGCGCGCATGTCGATGCCATTAAATTCTGAATTTAATTGACGAACACTTGCGGCGACTGTTGTTCATAGCTGTCTCGCCTATCTCATATGGATATTGTCGTCCGGATGGTTGGTTGTGGTCAGTATTGTTCATTCTTGACGATACACTACCTAACATTTTCTTGGTTAGCAATAAGAATATGTTGGGTGTTATTCTGGGCAGTTGCGGTGGTACTGTGCGACTGCTTCAGGAAGAGACGACAGTTCGACGGTCTACTCGCAGATCAGGAAAGGCCGTCAGTGAACAAACAAATGATGTTGACGAAGAGGAAAAGAAGGCTGCCGAAGAGCGACGCCGTAGTCTTCGAGCACCGAAGCATATTTCCTACTCGGGCACGAAGTATTACATCCATTCATACGTTTAACACTATTTCCATCTCTCAGTATATACATTTCCCATATAAGCTCGTTTAAAAAAGTCCGTTTAAAAAAAAGGACATAGGAAAGCAGGCGTAGCCGTCATCTGTAATGGCAATAATATACACTTTGGTAATCTATCAGACTACTAAATCGGTTTTGTTTATAAGCAGTACAGTAGTGGAGAGCAACATGAAAACAAAATTACGCAATAAGAAAGATAAGAGAGAAGTGAAAGAATCTGTTTCATCTCACAAGCATTAGTAATGATCCTTTTCGAGGTTCTCTTTCTTATCAACAGCACTGCTATTTCTCTGCTAATTTTACCTGATTCCATGTGGTAGAATATTCAGTTGTTGCCATTAACAGCTGCCGTATCATGATAGGGGCAGTTGAATCACATCGCCACATGTTTGGCATCGAAATATGTGCAAGGTTTTTAAGTAGTGCTTTCTCTGAGTCGCCCGTAGAAGAGGCGATTCAGAACCACTCACACCTTGGGCAACGATGTTCACGTTTGCGTTTCTCCAACTGATCGTGCAGATTATTAGCAAACTGTTCGAATTGGTTTTGGAAGGGTTGACGGACCCATCAGAATGATTTCGAAGGGTGTTTGGGATGTTTGCACCGTAATCGCATCTTTTTTCAACGCCATACCCATATAATCGCCGAATTAGCGGTGAATGAATTTTACCTTCATGTGAGCTCAGGTCGATGTTGTATATGTCTTGTGAGTTACGTGTTTCCAGGTCAGGGTCGGCAAGTGCAGGAAAAGCGGAGAAGCCGGTGAAAGGAGACGGGAAGAAGGCTGATAAAAAGGTTGCACATCTGATTCCTTTTGACTGTTGAAAGCTTGATATGGTCGTTGCCATGACGTTTGCACCATATCATTGCTGCACCTAACGACTTAAGTAAGCAATGTGACATGAGTGCTCAAGTAGTCGATCTACCGTCTCTGGTCTATGCTGATTGGGTCATCAGTATATGTATTGCTGCTTGTCCGTCTTTCTTGTTGACAGTAATGATAATATCGCCCTAAGTTAAACAAGTAGTTGCGTGGGAGCAGGGTCATTTCGATTTATCGCTGTTATGTTTGCTGTTCAAATTTGGTAACTGAGTTTTTTTGCATATTCATTGCCGTAGCGACTATATGACAGTTGCGCTACATCACCTGAATTCTAGAAGACGCCTGCTTTGGAAGATACGCCAGTGACAAAGCCTTCTGAAAGTTCCACTCGCCGCTCTCGTCGATCGCCAAAAGAGAAAGGTTGGCTTTACTTTTGAACTGTTATTGCTAAAGACATCTATGAAGACTTCTCCCTTTTTTGGGAGAAAGTCAGCAATATATACTGAGTCTCTAAGGGTCGGAGACAAAGGAGAAAGGGGTATCACAAGAAAACCGTGCGGTTGTTGCCATCGACCGATCTGTTGCCTTCCGTGCGCGCCAACGTTCCCGGTCAGCTTGACGCCTCGACCGCTACCTCTGAACGCCTGTCGCGCCTCGCTCGCCGTAGGTCATCGCTCCAACGTCCGCACCCTAGCCCGGCCAGCGATACTTCGCGGCCACTGACTCGCCCACTAATACTCTACGGCCACCGACCAGTCCACTGACACTTCACGGCCACCGACACGTCCACCGGCACCGCCACTTGCGATCCAGCATGGCCACTTCTTCGGACCACTTAGTCCGACCAATACCAAATGCTCCATGCGTTCAGCAGCGGAGCTACCCGAGTTGCGCGTTTGATACTTGTGCGCACAACCCTCAAACTTGGGTAATTAAACCTTTAATACACGTATCGCACAAAGGCGACATCGAGCAACAATATAATAGGCAAGAAACGAGCGATAATACAAAACTAAGAGCATAATAAACAACATAAGCAATAGCCATACAACTACACATGTGGCCACGAGCAGGACCTTAGCGCATCACTAATAACATCACTAAAAAATAAAGCTCAGCACTTATCCACCCAGCTAAATTACTTCCTCGATCCCAGGCGAGCCCAGCCGTACTGCCGCATGAATCACGCCCGTCGCTGGTTGCAGTCTCGCCTCCTTTTATACCCTCTCTTGGTGACTCATAATAGCCTTTGTTCAATTCAAACCACCGATCCTTCCTTGACTGCTTTCTTTGTTAATTCGAAATCTGCCCTTTCTTGGCGCGCAGTCTTTGTTTCCCTGATCCATTAGAAACGCTCTTTTGTTTATTATCCCGTGGCTGGCCCTATCCCTTGGCAGCTTTCTAATCGCATATTACGATTTCACTCTATATACTTCACGACCGGTGGCGACAGCATCATCTTCCGGCGTGTTGAATAATGCTTTTCTAGACAGAGTTCTGTTCTCGGAACACATCGCTTGCATGCAATCAGCCATGAACAATCGTTGCGAGGGAGGTGCAACTGCTCGTTACCCTTGGCTGCGAAATACAGAAGAGTATAAGAAAGTAGCGTTGTTTTCACCTAGCGAAGTTGGGGTTGCACTTTGTTGGGTCACGAATTTATTGGAGCTATATGCAGTCGAATGGATACCGTCAAGTGCTTATTATTATTGTTTTTTTGCTTTGTGATTTGGAAAATTTGTTCGGCTGCTGCTACTGAATTCATACGCTAGGTGCAATTAGCCACTCGGTAGTTAGTCTGATGGATATCCCAACTGTTTATTACAGGTAGTCCGGTTGCCGGCAGCATGAACACTCCAAAACGTTCGCAGCAAATGAAGACGGGACCGTCGAAGAAGTCTCCGGCTTCAGAAGGAACGAGCAGACGCAAGAGTAGTGGGCCGTCAAAGGGAAGCAGCTCGGATGATGATCCGTTCAGTCTTGAGAGCAACTTTGACAATCATCCACAACCACTGCGCAACATTCAGGTGGAATACCGTTTTTTTCGCTAGTTCATTTGCAGTAATTTAATTTCGCAGAAATGCTTAGAATGCCTTTCGGAATAGAAAAATTAGATGGATACACAAGAAGTGGTGTGAAAAGGTAACGCACAAGGGCACGCATTGTGTGCTTGTGGTAATGACAACACTTTTCGACTTGAGCTTTCACTAAGTAGTGAGGAAAGAATTAGAGAAGTTTAGCTGTCCAAGTGGGGTTGGTAATCCGAATGGAGGTGGTTGTTGCGGTCTGGCTGTTCCAATACTTTTTTAAGTACCGGGAAGGTGGGAGTTTTCGGTGGGACCCGTCCTCATTGTATTTTCCCGTTGGAATGGCTTTGTGTTGTTCTCTGTTTCTCTCATATCTGTGTTGTGCTTTTAGATGGAACGGCAGTCATTCGGAAATATAAAGTTCACGAAAGCGTCGCTCACTCCAAATACTTCATCGTAAGCTTTCTCAGATGAATGTGTCCGTACGAAATTTCCTTCAAGAACTGACATTATTAAGGACGTGATTATCAGCTATCGAAGCTTTCCATGGTTGTGAAGTTTGAGGGGGCAGGAAACAGTGCGCAGGACCGACTACTCGCGTCTCAGGCAATTTGTGATGCAGGGATGAGGGTGATGTAGCTATCTACAGCCTGTGCAGGAGAAGCATTCGCAAACTGTAGAAGTACATAAGAAAAGTAGCGAAAATTGTGAAAGGCACTAGGTGATGCAGAAGCGGTTGGACTTTTCCTTGAAACGAAATTTATTTGAGCCGTTTCGATGAGAACGTTTGTGGAATGCTTGTTCACACTTCTTTTGGCGTCTGTTTGGAGTTCCTTTAGCTATGAGAGTGGAAAATCTTTTTGTAGAGGAATCAGAAATTTCGAGCAAAATTGCTACTTGCAAAGAACTGTTGAAAGGTTGATGGGAACATCTGACAAAAGGAAGGTGGAAGAACACTCTCAATTATGTACATTTGAATCAACCTCTCTTAAGCTGCCAGCTTATAGGGGCTGGCACATCAGAGAAACCTGCAGGATCGGTGTTTCCGATTTTTCTAAAGTATTGTTTTTCGGATCGGCAGTTCTCAGAAAATGCCAACGAGAATTTTGGCGACAATCTTAGGAAGCTTATTGCTTAGAAGAAGCCTATTAGAATTCTTCAGTCAGAATCCTTATCTCTTTGAGCCTTGGGCTAGCTAAAAGGAGGTTTTGAAAATTTGTTCATTCACCCTACATGTAGCATTCCAACGGTCTGTTGACATGTGCATTTACGTGGGAACACATCGCCAGTATTTTTTCTTTTGCATCATCTTTCACTTCCTCCGGTAGTTTCTGCTTCGTTCGCTTTGCAATACGTTTTTTTTATCCTTTTCAGGGTCATGTGTTATTACGCCACATAGAAGCATGGATACACACTGTCGGTGATTTGTTTTGTGAAACAACGCTGTCCCTCAACGCCTCATTTTTGAGCAGTGGGGGGGGGGGGGGGGGGGGGGGGGGGGGGGAAGGGGGNTTCGCTTTGCAATACGTTTTTTTTATCCTTTTCAGGGTCATGTGTTATTACGCCACATAGAAGCATGGATACACACTGTCGGTGATTTGTTTTGTGAAACAACGCTGTCCCTCAACGCCTCATTTTTGAGCAGTGGGGGGGGGGGGATAGGGAGGATAAGGGAGGAGGTGTGCATATGTGGTGTGGCTGGCGTAGGTCTTCTGGAGTGCAAAGCGATGTGGATGTTTCGGTATGAGCGTCCTCCGGGAAATCCAACATTCCTCATCTCATCTTCCTCTCTGATATTTTGTAAAGACCGCTTTGCGCGTTTTTGTGTTTCGTTTATGATATGCATTGTTTTGAACGATATTTTACTGTTTGAATTTAACAAAATGTGGTTCGCCGTTTTATATTCTCGTCTTTTTCAGGAATCGCTACGAAAAAACAGAGCAGACGGCAAGTGAACGTCGGCCGAACCTATCGGATTTGGTGCCGCAGTTGAAGGTACTTTGTTTTCTAGCACATGAGGCAGGCATTTGAATGGAAGTTTATTAGTAGAACAAAAGGGTGCCAAATGTACTATGGTGGTGGCAAGTAGGATGTGTTTAAATGGAAGTTGCTACAGTAGTATCGGCAACTTGTGCGTTCTCGTGTCGTGCAAAGGAGCGAATGTTCCTTCCGAAAGACGTTACGGTTGTCGTTCCCGCGTAGGCAGACTAAATTAGTTTGGAAATCGCTTTAAATATTTTATTACAGATGAGTCCTTGTTTAATGTGACTCGCTCGTGGGATTTCAGTGCAACTTACTGCTTGGAGGCTATCGTATTGTTTACGTTCTTCATCAATGTGTTGTTTTCAGCATGGTGTTGTCCACAAATCGCTCTCAGAGCTAAGTGCCATCCGTCGCACATCTCGAAAATCAAGGTGCGTGCCTTTCTTTGACTTTTCAATTCTTTCCTTGTACGCATTCGATTTTTTCTCACCCTGTTATGTAGCATTTCTGTATCGCACGGTCCCTTTCGTCGGTCATAGTTCCCTCGTGTAGACTGTAATTATTTTACAAGTTTATTTATTACGCGTATATATGTGTGCATATAGTAGTATCAGACATGCAAATATCAGCTCTCTTCCGCAGTATATTTCATTAGTTGAGGTACGGAATGCGTAACATGCACATGAGGTTACGAAGAAAGGTGGGTACTGTCGAAAAAGTAATGAGAGAGGAAGTAATAATTGTGTTGTGATTCTGAATAGCGTTTTTCTATTGAAGTGCATGCCATGACTTCCTGTGATGAAGGGAGAACGCGCAGAAAGGCCTGCTTATGCTGCGGGGGTACTTTGTGCATCCCTCTAAGAGGGAACACGGTGGTGGCTGAAGGAGCATTGAAATGAAACATGTGGCCGCTTCCTGCATATTCCATCAAACTGAGAGGTGAAACTTTTTGTGGAAACTGCAAGTGGGAATTAGGTCATCCGTCTGGGTTTGTTGTGAAAAGTACGGAAATAGTTTTATTTTGATTGTTCCACTGCGGGATCTTGAGTTTTGGTCACTTGCTCATTTGCTGTTTTCTTGCTGCATTGGGTGAACACACACCAACCTCAAAAACGAGGTGGTGCGAGGGAATTTTTATACATGACTAGTACTACTGGATGTCTTAGATCCATATTCGCGCAGCGTTGATATTATTGTTTCCGTAGACGGCGGATAAAAGCCTTGTATATAGGTCAGCAGGCGGCTGTCGGTTACTCAAGTGAGTGAGCCTGGCAAGTTGAGGAAGGAGGAGCTGAGGCTGCCTTTATGAATGTAATTTTTATTCGACGCGCATTGTTGTTTGGTGGTTTTCCTTCCATTGCATACTGAGTGGAAGTGTTGCGCCTATTTTGCTTTAGCAACCTCTTGTTCTTTGTTTAAGGAAGACGAAGGCAGGTAGCGAAGGTCTTTTTGCCGATGTAGCGGACAGTGATGATGGCGATGAACATATGGAAGAAGATACGCTGCGTGGAGGAATAACGCAGGTGGATGGCGAAAACGTTGCTGTATGTTTCTCCTTGATTGAAATTCTTGTTCTGCCGGTTTTTCATAAGTTGAGAGCTTTTGAGGTTGATAGAAATCGTTACGATTTTTTTCTATTTCGGCTCGTCAAGTATGTCATCCCGGAGATCATTTATGTCGTTGGCTGGTGTTTTATGAAATTTCTGTGCTTTGCCCCAACCACTATCGGTCCCGTTCACCAAGCTCGCTTGTTTCTTTAACTGAGTCGCTGATATCGCCATATACCCCCTTCTTTTACATCACCTTGTGCGCCCGCTAGGTGGGCTCATAAAGTAGTGCCATACGTCATAGGCATCCCTGCCTCCCTCCTACGAACGTGTTCGTTCCGTTCGCGAAGCAAGTTTGTCATTGCCAATTGCGTTCATTCGTGTTTCCCAGCGTTGCAGGAATATGCAAGATGGGAAGATGGTTGACAGGGCTTATAAAAGAGTGTGCAGATTATGTTTGGCATATTCGTCCATAACAGCAGCCCATTTCGTGAAGGCAGCGGCAACTTGTTGAAAATATTCAACCTCGAAATAGATTTGACAGGCTGAACAAGACGCACTTTTTTGTTTTTTCCCCACTCCAGCATATGGAACCTGAAGTTCACCGACTGAACTGCAAGTTCGTATTGCCTTGTTTGAAATGTTGAAGTCGAGCGTGCCTGACCTTTCAGAAAATAAGGATCATGTTTCTAACGGAGTTGGTCTGAAAGTTACGGCGCGTTGCATTTCCGTGCATGTACTATTTCAAATGTTCTTATATGAGAAAGGCTTAGAGCGGTATTAGGAAAGGGAGGGGGGGGGGGGGGGNAAGGATGTCGTTGACGATGTTATCTTTTTTTTCATCACTATGATGTTAAGCGCCTGGAATTTAAGAGTGGAGCAGGCGGAACGCCGAAGAGCCGTCGCAGAAAGTCTTCACAAAAAGCGAATACAGCATCACTCACACTGCCATCAAGAAAGCGTCGAACGTAAGTGCTTGAAGTGAATGTAGCGACGATTGCTACGTTTTATTTTCTTTGCCTCTCATACTTTTATGAGGACTAATGCTGCACCATTGAAAGTAATCCTATTGAAGCTTTTCGTTTTTTTTTTCAGGGGAGCTGAAGTAGGCGAAGTGACCGTTAAAAAAGCTAAAGTGCAGCTGCCTTCGCTGAGCGCCGATGAGCAGTTTGCGGTGGACCACCGAGTCAACGAGCATGCCCCATATGACATCGGTGCTCGTGTATATGCGTTATGGGGCAGGGAGTACTACGCGGCGCAAGTTTCTGCGTAAGTTTCGATCGGTCTCGAAATCGGGTGCTTGTTGTCGATTAACGTTTAGTGGATTGTTTCGCAGAAAAGTGGTGATGCATCGAGTTGATGCTTTTTGGAGCAGCGGAAGAGGCCGGCAAAATCAGTCATTTCCCATTTTCCGCTCTTAAGTTGAGTTGTTAAATGGGTGGGAAGGGGGGGGGGGGGGGGG
>JAARMF010000212.1:72593-111731 GCA_022844705.1 Toxascaris leonina
GATTGGTGCGGCTGTAGCTCACGTGATCAGAATCTGGATCATAGATCTGTTGTTGTTCCAATAACGAGCATTTAAGAGTCTGACAAAATCCTGAATGCTTTATAATTTCTGTTCTTCTATGCCCAACAGATGCATTTTGTGGATGGGTTGTTAATGATGGCAATAGCCGCAGTCAGGCTTTTAAAGCTTGTTACCCGACTGCTAGTTTGTATTATTCAGAGAACGAGATTCGAGCGGCAGATATGGGCTGTCGTTCGTTGAAGACGGCCAAGTTCGTACGCTCGTTATTACTGGCATCATTCCACTAACCGCTCTCACGGAAGGCAAACAGGTATCTGCGATTGTTTTCTTATCGGCAAATTCGCATACGTTGCATGAGAAAGGGTGTTTTGAAATATGCTGGATTATATTGCTTTTTCAAAATACATGCTAGAACTTACGCGAACGCGATTGTTTTGATACATGACTATTTAAGGCTAGATGTAGTGACCTCGGTTATTCGTTGACGAGAAGCCATGGCGTCGTCATATCACACTAGTATGGTAAGGTGCTGATATAATAACCGTGACCATATCAGTCGTTATCTAAGGTAATGTTGACTCTGTTTTCGCTGCACTCACCTACAGGTTTAGTGATGGCTTCATTGTTGAAATGGCTGAAATTTTCAGTGTGGTACAACGACAAGTAGAGATGGCGATGAAGTGATGGAATGTGTTGAAATAGTGAAGGCGCCGTCGAGTGTCGATAAGCAGCAATGGTTGGAGGCAATTTTTGTGGTTAGAAGCATTGAACACGGCTACGAGTATAGGTACGTTGTTAACTTGGTTTGATGTTATTTTTATTCAGGAGGGGGAAGGGGTGAGTTAAACACAAGTATGTGCTTTACAATGACTCCTGCTTTTTCAGGAGGTAGTTTTGTTTTGACGATGTTCTGCTGTCAGCGAGCGATTTGCCCTGTCAGGTAGAGATTGAGTATCAGTACGCAGATGCAGGCTGATGGATGTGGAGAATTGAAAATAAAGGGCGGAAAAATGCGGGCTTAAGGCAGTTTTGTTGAAATACTGCAGTGAATTTAGGGATAGGCGCTGTTGCTCGTGAAAGGCGCTGAGAGAGATTTTCATTGTGGAGAAACGTAAGATATATGGGGGTGACTCAAAGGTGCGATTTGTTTAAGTGAGTTCAAATTTTAGCGTATCGTGGGAGAAGCTGATGCTCAGAGCGAATCAGGCAAGCGAGCTCGTCACTGCAAAAGTCAATACAGCTTGCGACGTCATAGCCGGTAATAGTTTTCAGATGCTGTTTCCGTTGTGTTACCTATGCTTTCGTTTGTTTTTGTTTCGGGAGGCTATTGTTGATCTTTTTTTCTGGAAATGTGTCTGAGATATTCCAGATAATATTGATTCTGCGGAAGCTCGTCGAAGCCGTGCCGCACGTCACATGCACGCTCCGGAGGATGCCACACCCACGCGTTCGTCTCGATTGTCGAAAAAGCCGAAAGATGGTAGGTGGCTGCATGTGAGAAGGAAAATATTTTCGTCCTTGTTTCTTTGTGTGGCAAAAAAAGATTTGTTTGTTTCGAGGCGGTATGCACAATTTAACGCTTCTTGTCCATGACGAATGAGAAAGGCCAGGTACATGAGGGTGGAAAAAAATAGTTGCAGTTCCATTGTGATTGTCGCTGTGAACAAGTTTGAAGGGTGTATGGAAACGTAGCATGATTCGTGCTTATTGATTCCGCCTGATTTCTGCAACGGCTGCTTTTGTTTCGCTTGTCAGTCGCATATGGGTCCCCTTTATTATCAAAAACAGGTGTTGAAAGTCAGTGGATTACAATCAAAGCTGCGCCATCACTGTCACCTTCATTAGCACCCTCGATGTTGGGCATTGCCAGCCGAGTGCTCATCCGCGGTTTTTATTTTTTCTGTGTTGATAGAACCGCCTAATTTTGAAAATGTGTTTTCGACGCTATGATAACACAGTTTGCTTTCAGTACACAGAAAGGAGCACTCGGCTGGCGACGCGGATAGCGAGGGTGCCGATGAGTGTGTCGGTGGGGACGCAGCGATGATTTCCAGCGCCCCTCATGAAGGTACCTCTCTAGCGTGTATTTTCCATGTTGTTCTTTTTTTGCTTCCTCAAAACCCGCAAATTCATTTTTACTGATACTTTTGCTTGATTGCAGAAATTTCGTAGTTCCCTGCTACGACCATTTTCAAGGGCATATGTGTGTTGGAAGGTTGGAAGTGGTCGCTCAAAAAATCGAAAATTCTAGTCCATTCCCTTTCGCAATTACACTCCAAGAATTTAAAACCTTTCAAGTTTTCAGCATCTCTGTGCCCTAGGAACGGAAGTGACCGAATTTGATCGAGTCTGAACATGTCTGCATTCTTCTGCTAATCCGTACTTGCACGTTACCTGGGTGACCAGCAGTCCCTCTTCTTTCGTGATGATCATAATTGTAGATGAGCTTACTCAACCCCCTCTTCCCATCCCCTTTCCTATCCCATTCATCTCCTGCACAAAAGGTCTTTTTTTAGGAGAGCAGACGTTGCAAAGAAATTAGTAGAGAAAGAGAGGCAAAGCAGTAAAGAAGAAAAATGCGTAGAAAGTTGAAAAAAGAATTATTTTTCACCGAGTTGTCAGACACCAACGGCTAGCAATGTGAGGGGCCTTACTAACACATCTGTATGCCGAAGCGATGAGTACCGGGCGGTGTGACGTAATATCCCTAGCTTTTTCTCTCTGGCATAGATTTTTTTTTAATTCTAGGAATTTTGGATGTTACAAAGCCTGTTCGATCAGACTTGCACTAGGGGTTCTGAAAGTCGCAACGTTCTGGTCGTAAGTAGGGGGAATAAGGGTGTAAGAATTCTGGGGAGGTGCGACGAGAAAGGATTGAGTTCGTCTGTAGTGATATTATCGTGTACATTGGCAGCAGTTTCAGATGGGGATATTTTCCGAGGTATATCGGTGGTGGTGACGTCTGCAATGCGCAAAAACAAGGACGAGGAGCAGGCGTTCAGCAAACGCGAAGTGCGACAGATGATTGAGAGTCATGGTGGCATTGTGTCAGACGATTTCACAGTGAGTGCTTCTCTGCTTTTTGCGATTGGCGACTCGTTTGAGATGGTCATAAAAATGCTTTATTTATTTCTAGCACTGAGTGCTATGCTTTTTGTCGTAAGAATATAGAGCTGATTTAAGGCTAAGCAAAATGTCTTGTCTAGGTTGATATTTTCAATGCTTTGCGTTGCATCCCGTCTGAAGTGTTTTAGTCGTGACGTTGTGATTTGATGTTCATAGTGAGTAAACGACAATTTGATTTATAGAAGATCCCCGCCGGTGAGAAAGTACTGTTAATCGCAGACACGCACTACCGTACCCACAAGTACCTCTCAGCGTTGGCACGGTCAGTGCCGTGTGTTCGCCATCAGTGGATCCGCGATTGTGTTGAACAGGTGAGCTCCGTGTTGTATGTGTTGTCATGATTCGTTTGGATTTGTGAGTAAGGCTTCTGTTAAATGATGTCGGTGATATTACTTCGAACTGCAATATCGTTTTACAGAACAGACTGCTTGATTACAACGACTACATGCTGCCGGCGGGAGTTTCGCTTCTAACGGGCTTGACTGTGCCGTGGTGCGTTGTATTACTTTGCTTATTTGTCTTTCTTTACTTATTTATATGGCTACGATATGAAGGAGAGTTTGTTGGGTTTCAAGGTAGGTTAGATTGAAATTTTCAAGTTTCAAGGCAGACCTTTAAGTACTGCTTTGCAGGGATGACCTTCCACTCCGTTGCTATTATTTGTGCAGTAGCAGGTACTTCCTATTAATGCGGGTGTTTTCTTTTGCATGTATTTGCATTATTTTAGGCACGCTAATAATGGTCATCTCCTCGAGGGTAAGCGGGTGCTTTTATACACTCGCAACTTCTATAGTGAGTCACAAATGCCGAATTTTTCGGAGATCTGGGCTCCGCTTATCCAACAAATGGGCGCAAGCGTTGTCGACCAGATGCCACCCGGTATAGTCTTATTGTTGTTTCGGCTCGAATGATTGCTTTATATCGCTCTCGAATTCCAAGGCTGCTTGTTACGGAAAGAATACGTGTCTTGATAGGTGGAAGCATGGCGTGAGGCCTTATTGATTTAAATGCTAGTCAACTTTTCTGCATGAATTTATTGGACGCTGCTTGAACGCTAAGTAGAGACAGCTTATAAAGTGGGTTTTGCAGATGGTGTCGACATTCTGCTGACGGACGCATCATGCCCTGAGGAAGTTTTAGCAGAGGCGCGTTCTTTCAACGCTACAATTGTTTCATCCGAATGGATCATTCAGGTCAGTCATAGGATGTTTATCAGGTGGAAAGAGAGCAAATTGAGCTGGAACAAGAGATGTAAAATTAAAATCGGGGAATGAAAGTCGGCGCGAATTTTGGCTGGAAATATTTGTCAAGTTGAGAAATTGCAGTCCGGCAGTGTTCTGCTTCTTGTTATGTTCGTCACCTTCGGTTATGTTTTCAGTCAATCATTAATGGCTGTCTGCCAGATCCGATGAAGCATGAACGATTCAGCTACAACTTTGTGGACTCTCAATGAACAACTCGCGATTTTGAATCGTTGATGGCGCTGAATTCGATCCTGTTTATTTCTGTTGTCAATCCGGAACGGATGGCGCGTCCTCTTCGATTTCCTCGTTTACTAATTTCTTTCATCACTTCTCTGTCCCAGTTTTATTGATTGAGCACTTCTTTCGGGGGCATTGAGTGATCTGGAACCAAAGAATTATCAGGTTCCCTCACTTCACCGAGATTTTGTGTATGATAAGTAGGAGTACGGAGTTTCATCACCTGCTTCGGGTATCACGTGTTTTGTTAGGTGCAGGCGGTTGTGCTCCTTCCTTCTTCTTTATTTGGCCTGGCTACGTCAGAGCAGTTTGCAGCAAGTCTTGTTGTTTTACGTACGATACGTTCAATCAATGCTTAGAAATATTTCGAATGTACTTCAAGTTCAGAACCGATGCAGTTTGTTGTCATCTATAAATACCGCTTGGGTTTTCATCCGTTCGAAATGTTCTATAATAATGTAGTGGGCCTCTGAAGCGAGGACGTTGGACTGATTTGATGCGAGTGAAGTGTCGACTATTATGTGCGGAAGAACATTAATTTTTTTAACTTTGATGCACGATAACTTTCTTTGAAATGAGGCTACTTTAAAACATAACTGGGAACTTTGATGCCATTTTGGTCTAGAGTCCCTGTGGGTGCTATCATTCGCTAAGTGCTAGCAGTGCGTGCTAATAATATATCATCGTTCGCTAAGCTGTAAGCAGTGAAGTATCGACGGGTAATAAGGAAAGTTTTCGGCAGCTGGACCTGAGTAAGCGATATTTAAATGCGAAGAGGTCGTAAAATTGCCGGATAATTGTAAAAAAAGCGTGAAACTGTAAAGGTGCACTCCGTCGAAATTGAGACATTTTCTGTGTCTTGTGCTGACGCTTGGCTCAGTGTTATAGTCTGAACTCGTTTCCTAATTCCGTTTATTGTGTTGAGGCCATCGTTGGTCTCCACGATCTCTACATGAAGCTTGGAGGTTACGGATGTGACGTCATTTATTGTTTTATTTTTTTGTGGACTCTCGTTTTTGAAATTAAAGTATGGATTTGTACTGACCAATTATTTTCGAGCGTGCGTTGCTTGGTTCACTGGCAACAGTGGAGTTGAACAGTTTCTATTAAACCGTCGAAACGTTGATTGCACTATTTTACGCGTCAGATCTTGCCCTGAAGGGCTGTGAGTGCTTCACATTCGGTGGCAGCAACTGCATGATTGAGAAGTAGCAATCTGCTACACTGTAATGAGCTGCAAACAAAGAGCCAGTGGGGGTGGGCCACTTGAGGTCACGAAGTACTCGTTGTTGCACAATATCTTGCAACTTGGCAAGCAAGCCAAGTTCTCAAAAGTGCTTGACGTTCGTCCTACCTATCTTGAAGTCTGTAAGCAGATTTGAAGAGCTGGGTCGAGGCAGCTACAGTTTTCTGAATGATCAAGAAGCAAAGAAAACTAAATGTTAAAAACTACACAAAGCTTAAGAGGGAAATCAGTTATCGTTGCCAGGATCGGAATTAGATCAATTATGGTCACTGCTGGGGTCGGATATCGGGTCGAATAAACGGCCATTTTTGAGTAGCCTCAATCTGCTTTTGTTTCGTTGGGTTGAGGCTTTCCGCGCGGTTAGGATTGGTGAAGGCGCCCGTTACCCGAACAACGAGTTGATCTATTGCCCACGGATGAGGCCCTGCAGCTGGGACCCCTGATAACGCGGTACAGCAGCGTCGTGCGGTAGGAAGTTATGATATGGCGGGACGGGGTGATGGGGGATCGCATTACACCATTATCCTTTGATTTTTCACGTTGGAAACCATCGTTGATGCGCAACATGTTTCTGGTGTCGGAGCAGGAGCAGTGCATAGTTGGATGGCTTGCCAGTATTGTATGAGACGCGGCATCTGATTCGTCACTGTTGAGGGTTTCTACTCAACGTTGATATGAGCTGGCGACCAGTATTGATGTAGCATACATTTTTGGAGAATGGAGAGTCGTCATTTGAAAGAAGAGCCCTTCGATTTGATATCGTTTGTACGTGTGTTTTCCCATTTGATCACTTAAAACGAAAGAGGTAGTGTGTTGAAGCCAACTCTTGTTTCCTTCACATTCTTTGCGTTGACTGGGAAATGAAGTTTTAGTGGAGTTTCCCGCACCTCTAATAAATGCGTTTGTTGGCAAAGTATAAGGTTTCCTCGTGAAATTTTGTTTTTGATTCGAATTCTGCAGTGTTAAATATTCGGGTGGGGGGAAGAATTCCGCAGCAACCGGCCCCCTCTCCCCATCTTTTTTTTCAGCAAAACCCAGCAGATCGTTTGAACTGCCCAATGAAATTTGGACCTTTTGCTCTTCGAATATTGTGACGACTTGCTCGCATGCATACGAGAGGGAACTTTCGAAGTATGTAAACACAGCAGTGCATTTCGAAATAGCTCTTTATAGAGTGAGAATATTTGAAAGTGATATGGGGAACGCAACTCGAGAAAATCAAGCAAGACGTTTCGGTTTCAAAAAAAGGCGGAAATAAACAGTAAAAAAAGGTTACTTTATTGTTTCAACTCCAATTCGCCAATAGCTGAACAAAGGTGGACGAAATTGCGAATTCTTTCGTCGAGTTCAACTCTATTCAACTTGTAGCCTTCTGTGTTGTCGAGCCTTCAACAGAAGACTGTGATATGAGCGTTTCGTCGATTTCCACCTCTTGATAGGCTTTCTATAAGATAAAGGAACCCTTTACAAAAATTAAAGCTATAAAATGCTGTTTATTAGTATCGACAAGAAATATTTCTGCAAATGTTGGCTGTTTTTTTACAACACAGATTTTCCGCCCCCTTCTTCCCTCCAATGTGTTTTTCGTATCAAAATTAAGTGGATCATTTTGAATATTAGTCGATTTTCTTCTATTTTAATTATGTTGATGAAAAGAAGTGACATTACAAAATCAAAACAGTTGATCGAAAGAAAAGACTTACAATTTCAGCATCTGAGGGCACCCGTGAAAGAAAATCGAGCAACTCGTTGTTGGGAATGAAATTGGGATTACGAAGCTTCTTTGTGAATTTGTTAATACCTGAAGAGGATAGTATGAAACAGTCTGCAGTCGTTTATTGTTTACTAACTTGGTTATCGAGGACATTATCCAGAAAATTGAATAATAGACCAGAAACGATGTTCATTTAACGAAGCCGGAAAGGAATCTCAGGGTTAGTTTATTCAGAGCCAACATAGGTTGCATGCCAAAGTTATCATCATCTCCACTATAAGAAAATTTGCTGTATCGATAAAATAAGCATTTCTTTCATTGTGGAATTTCCGGTTTCTCAAGTGGAATTGATTCCATCAGGTGTCTCACAAAAATTCGGCTAACGTTTCCAAGTGGTTGCTTGAGTTTTAAGTGTAACCCGATAATTGAGTCGAAATTCGAAACATCACATACTAGCGAAGAGTTTCGACTACACGACAAACTTTTCACAGCAATTGTCTCAATAAGAAACCTTGCACAACTGCGAAAAAACTGCTCGTTTCAATTACAAAACAGTTGCAAAACGAATTCTCTGAAAGTAGACAATGGAAATTCTGCTGCTTTCAAATATCGTTTCGTGCAATCGAAATTGCCTCCTTCATGTACAACACCGGGGTTGCTTCTGTAGTGCAATGCCAGACACAGTAATAGTACAAGGCCATGTGAGTAGCATGATGAGTTAATGCTCCCGAAACACAGACCATGTGAATTATTATTCGAGAAATAACCTATGAATGTCCAACTCACCCCACGCGATTAGAATCCAACGCAACGGAATTATATACAGAAGGATAGTAGCAATAGTGAGCACGACGATCGCCAGAATTGAGAGGTATGGCTGTGTGAAGTTGAATGTGCTGCAGCAGAAGTATTTTATAAAGAAATTCCTTAGTTGTCAGTAACTGTTGTGAGTCAGATTTGTTTTTTTTCCTCCTACAGTTTGAGGTTGATTTCACAACGAATCTATCCAGAAACTGATAGTATTCACAAAATTAATATTATTCTCGCCAAATAAAATATTTTTGTTTATTTCTTTTCCGTTAATCTTCCGCTTATGACGCTTTCAATTATTGTGGTCCATATACAGCTAGCTTATTTGAGATGAAGCTAACTTTTTGACACGTTCCAATAAAGATGCAATGAAATCCATAGTATTCTGCACCATCGCCAGTGTATCTTGTACCGCACTTAGACGATCTTTTAGCGTCGTGGAGCTTCTTTCACCCTGAAATATGGCTCTGCATCAATGAAATCTACTAGAATTAGCACAAATCATTCAACGAAGTGATGATGCAGCAAATTGCGCATAATATTTATATTGGACAATAAAAAAAATTAAAGAAGATTGCGGGAATTGGCTGGTTGCTATATATGAGATAGAGGTGGGAGGAGGAGATGAGCGGAAGAAGTGACTTGCTGAATGAAGCGACTCGATGCTTATGAATTCCTTCCTAGAGACCGAATAGACAGAGGAAAACTTTGAACACTAGAAACCAAGTTGCTCTGTTCAGCGTGCTCACAAACCAGGTTTGGTTTGAGAAAACTGTGAGGGAAAGCGGAGATAACCAAGCAAGGCCTTGTTGTGCTTACAATCCCATATTCGAATAAAGCTATAATTCATGGCTCGATTTGAATAGTCTTTATTTATATGAATATAGGAAACTGCATAGAAGCATTAAGGATACACATCAACACGAAATTAATAAAAAAATATCGTTGTAAATGACATGAATAATAACTGCTGCTTGCATCTGTCTTTTAGGAGTAGGGGAGGAGAGGGAGGGGGGGGGGGGGGTTCTACAGCCATTATGTCCGACCCACAGACCCAAACTTTTAGCCTCAAATACTTATGAAAGTTTTGCTCTTTCTTGTTGCTTATGCTCACATAATTTTTGTTTCCCCATTTTGAGACTTTCAAGTAAATAAGTATGTGAATAAACGTTTAAAGAGATGTTGCTAACGAGTCTTTCTCGATAAGTAGTGAATTTTTTGCGTAAATGAGTCGATGGAAATATTGAAGTTAGTAGCGGGGCTATGACAAATTCGATGGCCCTAAATCCCATGAGAACCTTCATCAAATCTTATGGATTTAGGTGATGGAATTTTATTGGAAGTTGACTGAAGAAGTTTTCGAATATGTCGGACAGGAAATGAGGATTTAGGTGGAAGAATAACATCCAACCATTCCTAGGATTCTGGGACACCCCAAAAGGAAGTCACTATGCGTATTCGGCAGATTCAAAAATCTAAACCTCCGGTGGCAATCTTAAACTTAAGTGGTTGGAGGCTCTTCATCTGGTTGCAGATGAAAATTAATCGATATTCATATTCATCTTGTCAAAATACCCCCCTCCCTCCCCAAAAACTTCTAATAGGGATTTGAGAGCAAAAATGAGGTTGTGCTCCTCTAATGACCCTAAAAAGAGGGATTATGCCCATGTTAAAACACTTATGGGCCTAGTTGCGTCCCGACGCAAAAAAAAGGCATTTCATCGCCCGGTGGTTAGAATCGAATGAAGTCCTAGTGTTGTCCATGGAATTAGAGATTTCTCTATAAGCCGTGGAGTAATGATAAGATTGCAGGCCTAAATCACTGTTCGTCGAGGGCCTCGTCTACTCGAGTCCGTTAAGAAGCTGTCTGCTCGCTAATTCAACGGCGTGATTGTTGATAATTTTCATGCCGGTCTCTAAGGTCACAGCGCATCTTTTATCACCTGATTGACCGGACTATCGAGCGTCGATGACGCTGCCGGTCACAATGCGCTTCCATTAGGGTACTGAGGCACGTGGTTTTGCATTGTTGTAGCCAGTAAGTGACGCCACCCCGCTGGCCAGACGAGCAGGCCGCATCTTTTACAAACCATTTAAAGATTCGAATTTTTAAGAGAGGCCATTATCAGTCATACCACTTTGTTACTGCAATCGACAAGTTGGAACTCCGAAAAAGGTGCCAGCTAAGTTTGTATAGGTGGAAACTAAAAGATGACTGAAGAAAAAAAAAAATCGAGCATACGTCTTTCGATTGCTGCCTTTCGGTCTCCTGTCGCTTGAGCTGCTTACTTGCTCCACTGTCCTGAAAAGAAAACTTTTTACAGCTCTTGGCTCGATTTGGAATAAGCAGATTCGAACTCGCATGTCGACCGAGTGGAATATTGAAAAGCAGCTGAGTAGGCAATAAACTGGAGGTGGGGAATGCGTAGGAAGGTTATCAACGGGGAAGTTGGGCAAATTTATCGAAAAAAAAAGCTGCAGAGGAGACAATTAATCAGCTTATCTGGGGAAAAATGATGGAATTTTCAGAAACTTTCAGAGGGAATCTCTTCCAAACGAATAGCACGATGATAGGTAAGAAAAAAGTTTCCACGATTCGATACAGAATGTCTCAAGAAGGATAAATCACTATGTACACTGCAACCACTTCAGGAAAATTGGACTAGGAAATTATTTTGTCTTGGACGAACAGCTTTTTCTCCTGGATGAAAGCCGATAAGCAGCTATGAGAGTGAAAAGGCTTCCATAAGTAGCCAAAATTATTACCGAGTTATCGTAATCCAAAAGTGAAATATGCGTTTCTAACAGAATATAAAAAATCATTTTTATGTATTTTTCATACATTTTTGCAAACGCAGATTATGTTAACGTAATTTTTGCAAGCATGTCTGCGTGTGTCCGCCTGTTCATGAATTCAATCTGCGAATTGCAAAAACAACGGCAGCAAAATTTAACACATATAATCAGCATTGCAGTTTGGTTCCTCGACCCTCATTTTCAAAAATGATTTTGCCCATTTTCCATGCATCACTGAAACGTAAAGGTACCATTAAACCTGCAGATCGAGATGAATGTTACGAAGGTTGTAACAAGTCATTAGTACAATAAAGACAACCTACATGTTGGCTAATGTCATCATCTTCGTCGGCTTCACGAGATGATATTTCCCCTTGAGTCATGTCGATGCCACTCGCATTATAATATTTAACTATATGAGCCCTCAGGAAGAACGCGAGAATGCATAGTGGAATGTGATACAGCTCGAAGAAATATACCCACAGCAAATAAATCTGCAATTGTTAGGCCAGTAATAAAGTTGTGAATGCAATAGAATGACTACTTGGCACAGCGATTCGTTAGCGAAATAGATGAGCGAAAATTCATGAACTGCACGGCAGTTGTGCTAAAGATTCGTCACTTCCTAGCTGCAGCATTTCAATCCTACACATTCCATTCTCGTCCATCTTTTCCTCCCATCATAGGGGAAGAAAAGCTGGGCTCCTCCCATTCTGCACCCTTCTCCCTCGATGAATATATGTCGGCTGCTATCAACCTTGTCATCCAATTTGATTTTCAAATTAAGTGCCTTACAATCGAGCGACATAACAGTAATAGAGCTTGCAACCATCGCAAAGAGAAGCCATCCAAAGAAAGCTGAATATTTTGAGAGAGAACAAGAACCGACCATAAAGGCAGTAATCGAACGTCTCGGTGAATTCCAGTTGAAACAGCTTTGCACATAATCGTGAGCTTCGATTGCATATAGCAACGAATTCTTCAACCTGTCTTAATTATTTATGTGTTTTTAGGGCAGTAAATAAACATAAAGTAGTTAATGTTATCTGAAATGATTCGACGCTTATATTTGCTTTGAAGAGAAATTAATAATAAAAAGAAATATTCTCCCGAAAAATAATCGAAAACAACTTCTGAAGTGGCGGATCCAACCAGTACAAAATTGAAGACGTTGTCCTACCTAGAATAATTGTGCATAAACACCTGTCGTTTGAATTTTGGCTCAGTATTCATATACTTCCCTTCTCGTGGATTGAACGTACGTATAGCGGCACGAACCTGTAAAAATTTCTGAATTCGCAGAGGAAACTCAATCACGTGGATGAAGTGTATTATTTTGCTGAAAAATGTCGCTTGAATTATGTGTAAAGTTTAACAATAATAGTGGACGTAAGTCATAATTAACTGATATCCGAAAATGCCCACAACAGTCAGTCATCTTGTACAGCACTAATAGTGTCGTGACTTCTTCAGCTTAGATAACTTTGCGTAACTTTGCATAACCTTGCCTAATCTTGCGCAATCTTACATAATCTCGCTTAACCTTGCATAACCGTGCACGGCCAGCGTAACTATCGCTGTGCTGAAAATAAACCTATGAGGGTCATGTCGCGGTTCTTTACACAGTTGTGCGAAATTATTTCGCAATCTAAGAGCGGAAAAAATCGACCAACGTAACGTGAAGGTATTCTTTCAGCGTCGTTCAAATATTCATTCATTTAGATGATTTCCACTAAAATGTACTCGTTTTTCGTGAAATTAATCACCGGTTCTTACCGGATTCCAAATGACATCAAGTTCAACTTGTACGTGCCCTCTTGCTGGTTGATCCAACTTCCGATCCTTTAGTGCATACCAACGTTTCTCGCAGTTCTTAATCTGGAAGCTATTCCACAGCTAACGAGAGCAAAAGCAATGTTATCGGACGACGGAATAAAATAAAATTGCTTTTGCTTATTCGTTATTAAAGTAGTTATTTTTGAAGCCAAAGGCAGTCCGACTAGTAGTGAGGAAGAGGACCGGCTAGCAGTGGTTTTTTGCCCCAGACATCCTAGCCCTTCTTTACTTTTTGGATACCTCAGGGATGTCCTACTGCTGTTTGTTCTTAAAATGCCACATAGCATTCTTGTACTGAATTGTCTCTGAAGCACTTACCATCCACAGCGCTCGCCGAACCAATTGTGTTTTACTATTTCGAACTGACAATTTTACATTAAGTGATCATAGCTTTTACAAAAAAAGCTTCTTGGATGAAGCCTGCTCCTGTTTTTGAAAAGAAAATGTTAATTTGTTACGCAGAAACGGATAAAAAAGTGAATAAAATTGTGAGCACACACTTCACAACGTCAGTGGAAATCCAGAACTTTGCTTCAAAATCGCAATGGGAGTCCGGTACTCCCCTTAGTTTTTCCGGCAACTCGGATTAACAATGTGTTCGTTACCTTTCTTGGAGTGGCTCCATAAGACAAATCGTCTACCTTAGCGATTTTTTGAATGGGAGATGTTGAGATTACTTATAGAGCGAGTAATGAATTCCATTTTACGATTGAATTCAATTAAATGAAATTGCTCACTACGTATAAAGATGAAGCACGAATTTTGATTTTTTTTTCGTAAAACGATGAAAATTCGAGCCTCTCAAATACGTTTATTGGTTGCTGAAGACAAAAAAGCGGGATAAATATCAGTTGAAAGATTAGATAAGTCAATTTTCAGGGAAGAATTTGAAAAAACCTGAATTCCGGCCACGGAAATTTTTTTTGCGATTTCAGTAAAATTTCTGTATTTTAGAAATTAGACATGCAAGTTAGCGATTAAGTTACCTTTAACAATGGAATGGCAACTTTGCCTAAAAATTCGGCTTTCTTGTTTGGATCTTCATCGTAGACTGTGATCTCGAGTACGGCATGAATATCTTTCACAGAGCTGAAAAGTAGTTATTAGAGAAATCTTTACTAAAAGTTTGAGCGCTGAATTCATTAAAACCTCACCGATACGCTATGCAATAGGAAATATTGGTGGAAACTTCGCGTTTTTGGGCGAAATATTTTGGCACAGCGTTAAAGGAAATGAACAAAGGATTTAGTCAATAACTTTGCTTGAAACGAAGGAAAAGCGGCTTGATGAGGAAATGCAACTCTCTTGGTTTGGAGTATCGATTCTCTATCAGAAGCAGCCAGAATGTTAAAAACATCGTTTCATGGCCAGAATTTACATCAGAAAACGATTCCACCAAGCACGACGCAGCATTAGTTCAACTTCTGATCTAATACTATTTCCAGCTCTTTAAAGGGTTTTAGTGAGAACGTTATGAACTCCCGATTAAAAGATCAGGAAGATTCCATCTTTCGCCATAATCACGATCGCAATATTATCTATCGTCGTCATCAACCCTCAGGTAAAAAATGCTGAAATTTGGCGTACAATGTGAAGAGTTTATTCCAAACTGGATTCAGCGTCTTGTATTCGGTATGAGTTTGTAATCGTGCGTTGACCAATTCGACCACCGCGAATGGATCACTTTTACCACCCATATCAGCGGCAACCAAATTACGCGCTTGGAATACTGAAAAGATTTCAGGAATGACGTTTAAAACTGAAGTGGTCAGAATTTATAATAAAATGAAGTTATGAGAGAAGTTTGGAAAACGTATCGAAATTCATTTCGCAATTTGCTAAAAGCACCTTCAGTGTTGAAGGCGAAGATGGCTTTAAATATTTTAAATGCTTTCGAATGTTTTTAGAGGCGCTCGATAGCGATTTGAAACAAAAATTTTTGCTTGGATGAAATATTTTTTGGAAAGGAAGTTTGGCACATACCGAAGTGGCACATACCGAGTGGCACATGTGTGGCACATACCGAAGCATGATCGTAACCTCGAAAAGTCGAAAGCTCCTCGTTTGTAGAAATCTCAAGGTTATGAGTATCACTCTAGTCGCTATACTAACTGGGTGACTAGAAATGAGAAACTTAGACCCAGAGCTGTTTAAAGCCTCCCCCTCCTTTGTGCTCGTCACTTCTAGACTTTTTATTATCTGGAATCCAAGAAATTAAGTCGCGTTTATTGAATCTACGAGATGCATCGATCATATGAAGTAATTTTCAATGAGATTGCTGCGCCATTAGAATACGATATCGTTAAGGGGTGAAATATGCCACCCCATTCTCTTTTTTCTATTTCTCAAAAGAAACAATAATGGAAGCTGAAAATGAAGAACCTTTGACCGTGAGATATCCAACATCGTTAAGACGCTGGAATGTCCGCAATATGTTCTGAAAAAGGTGGAAAGGGACTAAAGTTACAACCTTTGAAGATAGCTTCTCCAACGGCAGGTCAAACTTATATGAACTCTAAATCTCCGACTATACTACAACAATAACTAAATGCTTCACAGTTAGCCACTTCATAGAGAGCTAAGGGGATGTTGTATACACCGCTTAACTGGGGGAAGTACAACACGTGTATAGTAGCACATGATCACATCACACATCAATATCGATTACGCTACCTGCCACAGCCAGTAAACTGAAAAGTAGGAAAATCACCTGTATAAAAAGCATTCAGTTCTATTGCATCTACAATACAAATTCTCCACTTGTACAAATTAATGCCCCTTGATAGACTTTAGCACAAGTATAGAACAGATAAAGAACAACAGCCAAATAAAACAGTACAGTCACAGCAATACAACTGAAGAGTTTCTTCCTGAAAAAAGTGACGCGTCCAATTTCGTAACCATTGATACATAACAGGTGCTCTCAGAAATGTGCACGGTGCTTACGGTGTGTACAGGTCGCGATTACGGCTATAGAACATGGTGATACTGCAACGGCAAAATATCCGAGCATGTACAACCGGCATCGTTTCAAAGGGATCCAATGCGCTCCACTCATTATGTTCACCAAATTTTCGTTTGCTTTAGAGCTACCTTTCTATACATTTTTACGGAATACTTTACATAACAACACTTACTGAAATACTGATGGCTGGCACACCAACCCACTATCCCTCCTATGCAGAAGAAAAAGGAAAACGAAGCTTGCCATCGGAACTGCCCATTATTTTCAAGTCACTCATAAGCTGAAAATTCCGGTCACAAAGAGATTCGCACATTACATACACGCGCAGCATGATTTTGCCATAATGCGCTGTGCAAGTGACAATTTCATAAAGATGCATGAAAAAGAACAATGAAACTGACATATTTGCTAACAATGGCATTTCGTATGTCGTTGCCAGTAAATTCAAAGAGATCGACAACAGCATCAGTGGATGTGGTACCTGAGATCGAAATCAACAGAAGAATGGATCCTGCAATTTGAACACAAACTGCTGAGAAAAATGGCCATACAACTTTCGACAACACATCAGATGATAGAGACCCCGACAGCATATTTATTGCACTCATACGACATTGGGTCTGTAACAACCCACTGAAAGAAATTCAGCCGATATCTACAAAACCAGACTCTTTTAAATTTTTGATAGAATCAATATGTTATCGTACTGAGAAATACCCATATCAAGTAGTGCACCAGTCACTTCAGTGGGGATTCCCTAACAGTTGCTATCAATGAAATTCTTTTCGATGCTAGCACCTTACTCAGACAACTGCATTCAAATTGAACCGTTTCTATCGCATTATGCGATAAGTACGCACAACTTTTTCCGCATATTCGTCATCAACTGTTGTTGATTATCGATTTTGAATTGCTATCAGAATTTTGTAACGTAGAAGAACAACTCATTAGGTGGTGTGAAACGCTCGAAGCGGATTGGCCATGAAAAAAGTAGCAGTGGGAAAGATGGGAAATTGCCGATACAAAAGCAGCTATGGATGATTGATACAACACTAACCACTCCCATTTTCAAGCTCGCGGAGTAGCTGATTTGCTGATTCTTTGTCCAACTTGTCCAAATCGACACTGGTTCTGCAATGATATTAAAACAAGGATCTTAGTCAACTGGAGAGGCATTTAGAGAAGTAAACAATTGCCTCAGATGAGAAAATCAGTGGAAAAAGTGCTAGCGGGCCATTCGAATCACAAACGGGCAAGGAACTGGCCCGAGAAGGAAATGAGAAGATGTGACAGTGGGGTTGGGAGGAGGTGGAGAAGAGCAAGAGCGAGATATGGCAAGTGGAAGCAGTTGCCTCCTTCCCTCCCCCCTCTCCCCTTGATTAAGCTGTACGTGTTCATTTTACGCTCCAGTAATGAAATACCCCTCAAATTTAAGGAGGTTTCCTTCTAAGCATGATTATTCACGACTCTTCTTTTTCCTTTGTTTTTGTTTTTAATTTCCTCTGCGTTCTTCTTAAGACGAGGGATCGAACTTTTCTATCCCTAGCTTCTAGAAGTGAACCAGAGTCTCTCTCCGCCAAAAATTTCTCTTTGAGAGCCATGTACGCTGCCATGCCGTTTTATATTCCAGTAGTGATTAAATGGTGGGTGGTTGCTGAGCGGTCGTGTTTCCTGCCGCTCAGCTCGACATGGTGGAAGGGTCGCGAAAGGACCGTCAGATATGACGGTCGCCTGCGAATATGCAGAATAAGCAGGCGTGAACCAACCGACGGCGAAATTCATCAGGGTGTGACTGGGGTTGGCGGTGGCGCGCCAACACTTAAAAAATGGTCACATTACCCAATGACGGTTTCGCATCACGGCGAGTACGATCCGCCGAAAAAGATCGCAGCCCCTGCTGCCTTGCAGGTACTTCGTGGAAGAAGAAAGGCTAGGAGAAGGAAACTCCGAATAGCCGAAACCTACGTCGCCAGCAGGCCGGCCACCAGGCGATGTACTACTGGCCACGGCAATATGGAAAGCAAGAACGCGGCAGACTGCCAACAAGATGGGGTTTCGACTTCTACATGGCACTGCTTGGATGCGGCGAGTTCAAGATCGAGAAAGATGGAAAAATTGCCAGCTACATCGATGAAGACAACGACGAAATCGATGAAATCACAGCTGTTCAATGTGATCAATGTGATCATTTGTAAGCGGTGAAAAGGCCTGCTCGCCTGGCCAGCGGGGTGGCGTCACTTATTGGCTGCAACAATGCAAAACCACGGGTCTCAGTACCCTAATGGAAGCGCATTGTGACCGGCAGCGTCATCGACGCTCGATAGTCCGGTCAATCAAGTGATCAAGTGATCAAGTGATTAAATGACACATCTATAAGAAGAAGCCTGCAACAAATCAAACATATTAGCTTACGTGCCCATGCAACTGTTGGTGCGCTTATCGTTGACCATAACTTCGAGCATATGGGTGGGCTCATCATACATATGCAGATCAAACTGTTCCAGCCATTTAGGATTCCTCGTTCTTGAGGCTGGCTAAAACAAAAGCAAGCAACGTATTGGTCGGCAGTTAGTGCGAGCATGCCGCGAAAAAAAAAATCGCGGCTTGATCAAAAAGCCTCCCTGTGAATAAAAGGTGGTCTTGTGACTCTTGCGCTAAAGAAGTTTGCTGTGGGGTCCGATAAATGGAAAGGTTCCCGAAACTGTGAGTTGCTTACGACAGGCGGAAACAGAATGATTCACGGGCACATCAATTCGACAGCTTCCATTACTAATATTTCTTTAATTCAGCAAATCAAACTGCTCCGTAATAAATCAAACGTTGTTTTTGAATTTGAGAAAAAAATCATCTCGTTTGTGATTCAGTCAATGAATACATGTCCACTGTTGAACAGGAAGAATTAAGGCATAATGGCATTATTTAGCAAATTTCGTTAGTTTGCTGGAATTGTTTATTAAGGTCTCAAATGTTGGCAGTGCTACGCATTTTTATTTTGTTATGTGCTGAATTTTTGAAACTTTCCCGAAAATATTTATGGCATATTAGGAAAAACTTTAGTACGACGCTAGAACAGCACATGGGAATGAAAGTATATTACAAATTCATTCTTTAGAGCTAGATATTGCATCGACAATCCTGTCGCTTCAAACATTAGCTTCAGTTTCATATTTCTGATGGTTCACGTGGAAATTAGCACCTGTTATTTCCCCGCAACGATCGAAAAAGTGAGCAGTTTCAAACTGCCTTATTCTGCTCAACAGCAAAAGCGACAATACTATCCAGCACCGACTGTGTAATCAGAGGGAAGCGATTGTCCTCAGTGAAGAAATGCAGAAATTATTAAAGGTTACGAAGAGTTGTCAAAAAGGTTTCTCCCGTAAGACTGAGCTAGCAGCTAAAAAATTGAGCAGAACCATTCTCTTTAAGAATTTCTGTTCTCAATCTCACCTTGCTTTTATATTTTTCTGAGCCGAGTTTAAATTTCACGAGCGGATCGGGCAATGTGGTCGAATTAATAGGAGAATGCAAATTTCGACCCTCAACGAGAACGATATTCACCACTGACTGCCAAACTTGTGTTGCTGCAAATATTTCCGTATTCCTCTGATCAAACGATCAAGACATTTCATCACATATACTCGCCAGCTAAGCATTAAAGAAATCCATAGTATCCACTGCTTCTTGAGGACCGTTACAGGTAACGCTGCCTCTACAGCGATCCAAGAAATGAATGGAGCAGCCCTGAGGTAAACGACGGACAAGATGGATTCGGCAAATGAGACTTGAGTTAAAGACCCCCGCTCACTCACTCGAGGAAGAAAAGAACTCAGAATAAAGCCAAAGCTTTTAAGTTGTCTGCAAAGTATCGTTGGCAGCAAGCTTGTCACACTGTCGCTGCTTTGCATATATCCACCGAATGGACGAGCAATTCTTTATTGCGGGAAGAGTTATGGCGGTATTCCCTTTTTTTTCTGCCGTTAAATTTTTCGACAGTTCAAGATCAAAAATGAAATGCATATCCATAACGACTTGAAAAATGTGCCATTTGTGATCATTGACCAACGATTGAAATTTATGTCATATAATAAAAAAGGAGAAAAGGTTGCGAACCTTTTTGTGGACGTTTCAATTGCTCGCTAGTAATTCCTTTCACACTTTTTTTCATGAACTGAAAATTTATCCTGATGCAGTAAAATAATTTAATAAATTTTTTTCTAGCCCCAAAAAAACGCTCTTAGTTGACGTTTGTAAAGGTGCTGAAATAGAACTGCTAGAAAAAAGTTTGCGAGAAAATTTCATTTAAGGATAATATGAGCGGAGTGGAATTTATCTGGAATTTTTCGTATGTTTTTTGGAAATAACCTCAATAATTTTGAGATCGGTGAAAGAACCTTACAAATGCGTCAACGCACACAAAGAATTAATCGTGATGTCTTTACCGTTGAAAATGCCCATCCTAGTTCCTCAATATGGTCGACGCGTTTGGGAAAAATTGAAAACAACAAGGACCTGCCATTATGCAAGAAATAATGTTGAAAAACAAGCTAAATAGACTGTAACGAATGGACGATGTGAAAATTGCAGGAATTCATTTGTTAGGCCGCCGCTGCTTCTGGCTGCGCACATTATACTCGTACTAGACTCTTAGTCACTTTTTGCACACAGTGGTGTCGAGTTAGAAAGACTACTCAAGTACTGAACGAGCACACAAGTTTACTTTAATTACTTTTTAAATTTGATCCATTACTCCACTGAATTATATGTATATACATATACATATATATGTATATATATACATATATATATATATATATATATANTTTATATATGCTACTTCATCGTTGGATTATAGCTGAATGAATTAACGGGATTTCGTAATTTCTGCACTTCCAGCTGCCAGGATAAGATTGCTCATATCTTAGCACCGTTGATTGACGGTATGGTCAGTGGTTATTTATGAAGGAACAGAACATCCATATAAAAGTTTTCTGGGCATCGTTTAATGCTCCACTTCGTTAACATTGCATTTCTTTTTGCATCTATATATATATATATATATATATATATATATATATAAACAAGTAAAGAACAAACATTTGATGACGCATTAATCCATACTAGCGTATTATGCTCTCATCTACAGCCATGAAATGATCTTTTCACATCAGTATAATACTATTTTGGAGTGCAAAACAGAGATCTGGCCGGTTGTAACCATGTCTCTATTACATCCATCTACCTATTGAAAAGAAAGCAATAGGAAGCGGCTGAATGATTAATTGTCGAAGTATACGGTAAAGCGCAAAGTTATAGTGACCGAATATACATGCGCTACAATCAACAGATACAATAGAAATGGCAATTTCTAAACCTGTTCTTTTTCGCTTTGCGTCAACGGTGTTACGGTAACGACAAGGTTGATTTCGCCCATTTCGTCGATGCCCTCGTCTTTCAGCTTCACTTTCACTTCAGTTGCCCTTAATGCGATAAATGACAATCGTAGTGTGCAATGCCAACAATATGCTAAAAGTTCGCCACTAAACAGAAAGTTCCCTGCATCAACGGGTTTAAAGCTCCATACGTTTACCTCATAAAGCGTACACTTTCAAAGAATTTTCGAAATTTAGCAGCTTGCGAAGTGAGAACTTTATTGCAGCATAAATGACGAAATGATGAATGTATGGAAATACTTGAGACCTCTCGATTCAGCTTCTTCTAAAATTCTTCAATGACAACCAGATCCTTATCCCTTAAGAACCCACGTAAAGTACAAATTTTCGACTTGGATCGCTCACTTGCGAGCTGTGCTCTGGTGGACTGTACTATGCGGCTGACTTGCACGATGCGCTACGGTGGACTGCACTAAAGAGCTGACTTGTACGATGCACGTTGGTGGACAGCACGCGTTGCATTTCCTCTCATTGCATCTACCTTCCTCATTTCTACTTGTATGCCGTTCATTTATATTTTGCAGGCGATTTTCTGTTTTCCCCCGAGAACGAACGACTTTCATAATCTATACAGCAATGGAAGGCTATTAACGATCTGAGTTGGATGTTGTCTAAATATTGCAATATATCTTCCATTATTTCGTGAAATATGCGAGAACGAACTTTCACTCGGCAAACGCAGATGTTGAAATGTCATTCTTCAAAATAAGGACTTCCTCAAATGCGCTGATTTTCATGGAATCCTTCCTTTGTTTTTAAAGAGACTGCAAACAATATAATGCGAGGAACGCATCGGCTGATCTGCTGCTTTTTATTTAAAGTAAATGAAAAAAAATTTCGAGGAACAATCAAATCCTTACTTGAATATGGATCAGTAATAGGGCTACCCACTTGAATTTGTTTTTATCTCTTTTGTGGTTTGACGTTGGGAGCCAGACGTTCATAGCAGCCCCAGCAGCCGGCAAATTACAATTGCAACAATTTTTAAAGGCTATTTTCTCTGTCACATTTCACCAATTTTTTTGGGAACATGTTTTCAAATATTTCAAGGATATGGAAAGAAGCGAAACTGTAATATCACAATCCGAAAACAAGGACATGATTCACTATCTCTTCGAGCATAGTTAGGAGATGCCCATTTCGCGAAATTGCCACACTCATTAATTAGGAGAAGTACAAAAAGGATTCAGTGTAAGCGGCAGGCGGTAGCTCTGTGATAATTATTCAGCCTTGAGTGATAATGAATCGGCGATAATTTAATTACGCCTTTTAGAATTTTGAGATCCTTTAAAATCGCCCAAATCTCGCGGTGATTCTGAACAACTAATGCGATGCTCGCAACATTACTATGTCTAGTGTATAGATAAGATATAAGAATAGACTAACTGAAACAATCTGAGTTGACTCAAATCAACAAGACCACCACCCATATAGTCATCGGCGGCAAAACGATCGTAATCATAGACGTCGATAGCGATTGGTGTTGTTGGATCGTCGATTAGCTGAGAGAATTCCTCCTCCCAAATCGGATTGAGATTCTTATAAATCGTACTGCTTTTGAAATACGTTCGATTTTTGTATTTGAATTTCACATAGGGATCACTACTACCTGAAAATAGCAAATTCCACAGAAATAAAAATGCCATTTTCTAGTTAGTATCTTCCTGCTAGCTAAGTGCATTGATAAAAGAACAAAGTGTACATAATGCTAGAGATTTTCTTCTTCTTTGAAATAATGTGTCAGCGTTACAATCAACGATCATACGAGTGTACTGCGTGTTTAACGACCGATCATAAATCACAGACAGTCACATGTGCAGTGTGGTTGTTACTGATGATGCGGCTAAGCAAAAAACCGAAGTTGCAAAAGATTGATAGAAATTTTGCAGAGATAGGTCATTTTTAAACGATGCTAAATTTTGATATCGGTTATAGCCAACCTGAGGCATCACGTACGGCTAGATTTTTTCCATCCTTTAGTCGAATTTTTATCAGGAATGTTACATATTCGTCGATTTTTGGTGCCATCTTCTCATCGACACCAGTTTGTTTCCGTTGGCCATGCTTCTGAAAAGACAAAACAAAACCTTATAATCGGGGAAGACAGCCTTATACGATATGCGCTTTTCTTTTCCGCTTACCGGATCGACCAAATCGATAAGTCAAGCAACTTTTGTGCAGCAGTGCCGCAAGTTGTTAGCTGATGAAATTACGCTTGTATATCTATTACGAAAGGATCGTTTTTCTGTGACGGGAGTGGTGCGAAAAGAAAAGTCAAAAAATGTAAATTGAGTGCCATTTTTGGGCAATTTTTGATGTCCCTAAACATCTACGACCCCAATGGGATTGGATGAGCTAATATTCGTTGAATTGTGTCTTGCATTCATATTTATGGAGTGCAAAATGTCACATCAATTATGCAAACATGCGGCATCGAAACGTTATATTTGTAACAAACAGTCGCCAAGCATTTCGAATCGATTATAAATGAGTTGTGAAATTTTGTTTGTTGGCGAAGTGATACGTATGCTTTTTCAATTACTACTCTCAATACATGGTAGTTAGAGGTGGTACCAATGTCAAGATAAAACAGCTGACATTTTCACGATCATTAGTCGGGAACAGCAATTTTACAAAAGGAAGAAGAAAAGTATCAAAGAGAAGAGCGAGGACTGTAGAGAGGAAGCAAGATGAGCGGCTACACAGATGGACAAAAGAACGTGGGTGAAGTTGCCGAATCAGCAAGAATACGGAAGGAAATGAATAGTTGAACAGCTGTAATCATGAAGGTTTTGAGGCACCTCACTGTTATTCGTTTGTCCCTCATATTTACGAATTTAGAATTTTCACTTATGTTTCATAAATGGCGATAACGGAGCACGGGAATAGCCTCATGTGATGTTTTTGTGAAGCCAAATCATATGAAGTGGAGGAGTGGATGGTTGAGAGGTGGGGGAAAATTTTTGATATCGTCGCGGAATCGGTAATCGTTCAGTTCACTTCCGAATTTCTAGATAGCTAGAGAGCATGGGGGGAGGGGGGTTGAGGGTCAGAGTTCATCTGTGCAAATATAGGAATATAAATTAACTTACGGTTGACTGTTTGGAAGTCCTTGTGAGTTCGGGAGCTGACGACGAAAGAGTTTCATTCGTGGTCTCACTTTTCGCTCCCATCCTGAATCAGTAAACAACATCCAGTTTTTATAGTACCAGTCCACTGATACCTACTCAGGAAGTTAATAACCTTAAGGTGGTGATTTTTACACTAAAAAAAAACAGTTTTTGTGACTTCTTAACGCTTGATTGAATCGCTTCTCTAAAATCCCCTGATACTATCATATCGTGTTAGAAATACCATTTGATGGTTTCCATTTTCCAATCCCCTTCTACTGTGGGTTGAATTTTATGGATTTCTTTTCGTGGGATATTTGTTTCATTCCTTATTTCAGTGAACAATTTCAGTATGTTTAACAATATTCCTAAGAACCCATCGCACAACTTTTCAATTTTTCTCCACTTTGTAGACCTCAGTTAGAGTTTTGCAAGGTGCGAAAACTTTCGCTCCTCATCACCCTTTACCCTGAAGATCGCCGAAGTTGGCACACTAAACAAATTAGTTGAAGTCACTAAGAGCTTCAAAGTTTTGTGGTCTACACGCTGATAGTAGTAGTGATAAAATCATGTTGTTGCAATTTCTGTTGCTGCAAAACAGTAAGCCAAATTATTCCGGCTTGCAAAATTTAGCTCCCAGTTAGCAATAACCGCATAGCTCCCCTCACGATGAACCCAGAAGGCAGAGATATCGAAACTCCTCACTCCTGATCTTTCGTGCAACCCACACTTCATCAGAGTCCAGCCACCAGTATTTTATCATCCATTTCTCCAATTTCCGACCTGAAACTTCCTCCCCACACAACCTCGCTTTCAAGAATCCGAACAGAGAAGCAGAACGACCATAAAAAGTGCGCCCATTCTTAGTGAGGAGGAGGAGGGGAGAGAGGGAGAAAGGGGGGAGGGAGAGGAGATCGCATCATCTGTCAACGTCCGTATCAACTGCTCATCGAGAAGTGCCAGCAGTGATTAAGTTGAACACAGCCCAAAGGTGGAAACTGCGTATTTAAAACGCAAACAGTTTGAACTTCTCTATAGATAAAGCCAGTTTGACAAGAAATACCTTATAGATGACGTTGTGAGCCTAATATTACGCCAAAGCCGTTGTTTCTTTGCTGGCCTTGTGGGAGCATCCTCTAAATATTCATCAAAATGTTTTGGCTTCACATCGTAGTTCATGAAAGAAAAAGCAACAAATATTATTGGCGTCAGAAAAAGATCGCAGATCGCACAAACAAAAGAATAAAAAGTGGCATCAAAGAATTGGGTCGAATCTTTCAAAAGATGCATCCCTAACTTCTTTTGAAAATTCGACAGTTCGAGCTTTACGTTTTCTGGATCCTGAAAACACAGGTGTTGCGAAATATCGGCTTATAGGCACGGAATTCTCGTCCAATCTGAAGTTCTCTTTGGGTTGTTGCTATTCCGTTTCGTGCAAGCTAGCATTTTCGCTTTCGTTCACAATGATCGCTTAGGTGATTTCGTTTGTTATACTTACTATTGCAAGTAAAAGATGCTCATTTTGTTGTTCATACTTAGAGTATCTGCTTCTCTAGTTGAATTTACAGGTAGTCATCGGTTACGGCTCAATGCCGGTTACGATGCTTTTCAGATCCCACTTTTGAAAGAGCGTTCGTAATTGCTCAACGGTACGATTATCATGGGCACTAATTATCTTTGATTATCTTTGCGCCTCGTATGTTCCCACTAAAAACCTGCTCTTATTTGTTGAGTGAATTTTCGCCAATCTAACACAGAACAATTTATCACTGAATCAATTAAAGCTTTCTCGAAAATAATAAGCTCAACATTTATTTCACCAGCTTCAAACAAAATCAACTTAGGTAAACTGCACGGAAGATAGGCTTAAACGATCTCTAAATGTCGTAGTGAATTGGGAAATGAACGATAGGAAAGGTAAGGAAAAAGCGGAATGAACAAAAAAAACCTTCTGCATGAGCTTCAGCTAAACGATAATCGGAATCAAGCGTCGAAAGTGTGGAAGCGCATCCGAGAACTCCTGAAATGACCACCATTGGCACTAGTTTTTTTAGGTCACATCTTCCTTTAAACTTTTTGTTCTGAAACCGTATTTGAGTTAGGTGATTAGCCCAACAGCAGATTTGCTCAATATGGGTAATTCAACGAAGTTTTGTTGATGCTGAGTCGTGAAAGAAACGGAGACTATTGCCAAAAATGGGTGGCCATGCCTTTGTACTCATTCTGAACCTTCCAAGCCCCATAATTTTTTAACGGATGAAATGCGCACTTCTCTATTCACTGTATGAAATGAAGCGTCATTACTCGACCATACAACAACTCCAGGTGTTCAGCTAAACGAGAACTGCGAGCGGAAAAGTCTACGATAACAGTTGGCACGATATGCTCATTTTCGCCGCACTCACCTAGCTGAGCACTTTCACAAACCAACGATGAAAATAAGAAAGTGCTGAATAATGCTGTTATATTTCAAGTGATCTGAATATTCACATAAATTTTTCTACAAAAGATTCCTTTTTTTTTATAACTCGATTGGTACAACATGCTTGCTGGATTTTTTAAAGCATATTTAAGTAAGGCGGTATTGGTTGACTGTTAATGAAAAAGGCGTCAACATCGATGGGTCACTGTGAAAAAGTGGTAGAGATGGTCACTTCATGCTATATAATAGCCCATCCAATTTTACTACTTCGCTGATTTACGAGTTTAAGCTATCAGGAAGACACAGGCATATACACAAATTTCCAGGAATTTAGCTGGAGAAGTTTTTTATATTTCTATCAAGCAAATGTAAACGTCGCTAATAGAAGATAACGTGAAAAAAATGAGGACTTGAAGAAACGGGCTTTATCTACGATAACTGCGGTGTCCCATCTCAAAGAGCCCACTTTTTAGCACCGGAAACGTTGAACTGCATCTGCTTTTCGAGATCTTGTAGGTGCCAAATTTTTTAGGCCTCTCACAGTGATCATGCATGACTATTTTATAAATTGTAACAAGCTAGAATTGAATATTTTTATGCCGTGATGGATGCTTGATGAAATCGACACAAGATTCCGGCATCTACGTCTGTAGTTTCCGAAACATTTTCGTAGTTTAAGCAGCCACTTCGAAACGGTCTGAAAAGTAAGAAACGAGGAAACACAATTTGGGACGACTGACTCAGAGGGCGTCTGACGAACAGTGGTGAACTGCCAACTGAACGAGGTGGTCGAGGACGTGGCACGACTTCGGTCACAACCATCTGTGGTCCACTTGAAGAACATCTAGCCACAGATTTGCAGCCATGCTCATGCTCTTGCGAAGCGGCGCGCCGCATATGGCAGCAATTTGCCGCATCGTCTTGCCGCAATGCTTCGTTACGTGAAGCACTGAGCCGCTTACGTGCCCAACGCCGATGCCACCATGTAAGATTCTCACGTAATTCATCCGGCTCCACTTTCATTGAAGCCGATGCGGCTTTCCGCAATAAGTGGGTAACGATCGTCAGAGGAAGGTTAGGTGACCACTGAACTTAATCGTGGACATCAACTTATGCCATGTTCCACGCATTGATGGTCACGTACAAACTCGAGGACAAATGGCGAACTATTGTGATAACTCGGACAAAACATTCCCTACAGGAAGATCAGGGAACAGCTCCAGAAGTCCGAAGCTTACCAATAAGCCATTAAGACAATGGCAGACTCGATGTTGGTCCAATATCTTTGCTATACTAAGGCCAATCCCGACTCAGACCCATCTTGCTCCAAACAGCTAACGAGCAAATATTCAAGCCATAGTTGGTCATCTTGATGCACATCTAAACAACACTTGCAAGAAATACCTGTCGATCGAAAGGGTATATGTTGTTCTTGAGCTTTCATGTAACAGTGGATATGCTGAAACATCACCCACTTCGATTTTTTCTTCAATTTCAATAGGAAACGGCAAGAATTTATCAAAAAAAGAAGCTGGGCATTAGCCGAGACGCTCTTCACCAAAAAGTGTAGCCTCTTGAGATATAACGAGAGACGAATCGAATTTTTGTCAAACATACGAAGAATGTTAAGCAATTAAAGATGCCTATAGCGTGCCTTCATCGAATTATTTGCTCACAAAAGTGAAAAGAAAAATTAGGCGAAAACTGCATCCATTATACATGAAAATAATTCGATATTCGTATATCCTATCAAATAATCATCAGATATATAAACCTAGCAGTTAACATATTTCAAATGAATTCGATTCACCTATTCGATTTAACTACTAAAATTTCGTTGCTGCACATTTTTTTCTTTTTTTTGGCAATACAGAAAGCCTTATCGAATATATTATGAAAAAACAGTAGTGGAATTAAGAACTCAATAATGAAAATCAAATTCAGGACTCAAAATCTATAACGAAATGTTATGTAAATATTACAGACGCGAATAACGTGCTGACTGCACTTCAATGCAATAAATTGTATCTTTGTAAGAAAAAGATATTAGATCCAAATGTTGATTTCAGTTTAAAATTCTGACCTATATAAACGATTCATGGCTCTGAAAACATCAATGCTTTTTTTCAAGCGGTCAGCCTCCTAGCCGACTTCACTTATTGGCGTAGTGCTTCTCGATGGTGGGCAGTCTACGCTGACTTGTTGCGTAGGTGTTTTTCATTTTTCTATTGTAGAGAAATAACAATACAGAAACATGCGTCTTCACCAATTTATTTCATCCCATTTTAAGAATACTCTAAGAACACATCTCTTTACGAGCTGATGGTATTTCAAACATCAAGCGTGATTGTGAAGTAAATCAGTAAGTCGCCATCATCATCCGTCCATGTACCGATAGTACTGATCTTGTTTACAGCATGCTGGTTCAAGTCGACGCGAAACGAGAAATTGACATGTAGAGGCTGAGTAATCGACCCGCATGAATCGTGCAAGAAATCATGGAGTCTTCATTGCAAATGTTGCTTGGCTTTGAGGAATTTTTTAAATCAGTCCTCAACATGACTTCACCTGCTCCATAAATTCCGCTACCTGCATGAAAGTTGCCGCGTCTTCTATATACCACAATCCAGCAACCTATTCATCCCGAAGTTGCGGCCATTCCTACCCTGTATCGTCGATGGCTCATTCAAGGTCTCTCTACACTGTATTGTGACGAGTGGTGTATTCATGAAGTTCTATACGCCTACGCATTTATTCTTTAATCACTTCATCCTGCATGATGACTTCATTTATCATCAGCATCAGTGAAAATTGCACTCGTACAACGATCAAATGCTATAATGATATTCGGATTTTTTTTTCACTGACAATGCAAGCAAGCGTAGAATTCCTAAGATGTATGGAATTCGCACGATTCTTTTGATATTTGAGATTATTATAGATGTGAAGTGTACCACCAAACATCCATTTGAAATACCCATTTTGAGGGGTACCTACATTCTCTGTTTACATCCCTGAATGATGGCATATTTTCGTGCGAATGTAAATTATTATACTACTTCAACGATTCAAAAACTATATGCAACATTCGGAACTCGAAAGATTTTATCCGGTTCTCGCGGTATCGTTTTTTGCACATCACTAGCGCATCAGCTCACACTTTGTGATGATCTTCAGGTGTGAAAATTTACGGCAAATGTCGATAAATACTCTACGCTCATCTTCAAAAAGTGATATCCGACGGATGTCTGACGTCGACATCAGCTTGATTAAACAGCTAACAAGAAAGACCAAGCTTTAGAGATCAGGAACAAGCGACTCTAATTGTGCAAAGCGGCTTGTAGTTTCAAAAATAATGTGTATTTAAGAGGTAAGTATACCAACATAATCTGAATAAGAGTTCAAAAATAACAGGATTAAATAAGTATTAAGGCAACGAAAAAAGATTCAAAAAAACAAACAAGAACACCATAAGCGAACGTTGTTTCAGTTAGAACGTCACATATTCTCATAACTGGAAAGACGGTATGGATCTCCATCCCACATATCTGTGTTCGGGAGACTGATTAAATGCCTCTCATATATGGACGTCACAGAAAAGTCGCAAAATCGGCGAACGAAGACGAATAGAGGGATTTCCTTTCCCATCGCCGCTGCTTGTACGCAGCGCCTGACTCTATGAAGTGCTGACGCCAAGAAAGATGAATAGTGGTGTGTCAAAATGCACTTTTTTGTCAACGTTAAAATGCCTGATAAAACCTCTGAATAACTGTGAATAAAAAATGAAGTGCGCTAAGAGAGGAAATAAAAATGCGCAAATGAGAGCTAAAAATAACGAAATGTGGACGTGCGGAAGATGATAAGACCATTGACGAAGAGTTATGTAAGGCAGTCAAGCATATGCACTATTTAGACGAATACAGCAAATCCTCTTAGCCACTCTCTTCACCTTTCGTCTACACTCCTCCGGTCACTTCACATCCTATCGGGAGTTGGCGACAACCTTAGTGTTCTACGCTTCGAGCTAAAACATCAAGAACATGGTCCAAAATTTTCGTGCTAACTCTTAACTACAACAGTAGGCTTCCTGAGCGATCAAATTGCATTTTTAAGCAAAGTCACTGACAGTCATTTTGCACATACAAGCATCAACAAGAAGGCACACGAATACGCATGTGCACAGGCAAACGCATAAGTGCACGCCCGCGCATACGCACACACGCTCGCGCAGGCACACACACGACCATAGATATACACAAGTGGGCACACGGCAATTGCATGTGGTTTCCTCTCGCAGTGCTTCTTAATTCAGCTCGACAACTGATATGGCATATCACCTCGCTTGTTCCTTCGTCGGAGCACACTGTTGTGCCATCAACTGAGGTTTTTAGGGCGGAAGAATCAGACTAGCCACGATATGCACAACGGGTTCTTCCGCGGGTAAAGCAACCGCGAGAAAAGTATGTAACGGTTGATTAACTGTGCTATGTAATTTTGTCACAGATATTCGTGGTATTTCAACCCCGATAAGGAGGGGTCTGATATCAAAGAGTTAAGTTGTATATATTCAAAAGGTTGTCACTGTAGGGCAACACTTTGAAGTCAATCGATTACCTGAAAACCTGCGTCGCTCAAATAAGGAATCCTCGAAAAATTTGCTAACCTCCATCATTGGTTATTTCGGCAGCGTCTGTCATCGCTTTTCCTGGACATAAAGCGGCCGAGGACACACGTTTTCCGCACTCTTATCGTTGTTGGTTTTTGATGGAAATGTGGCGATGAATTTCACATCATAAAAAAGTGCGTCCGACTTATGGCATACGACGATGTCACTCTTATACGATCATGTCGCTAACAGTGCGCTGCTTCTTTTTGGAGCATCAAACGAAGAGCTGTTTTGCACGCCACTTTAGGATACAGCTGCTCGTGATGTGCAACTTGCAAACAGCTGTTCAAATATTGTACCGTTTGCGGTATGAAGTCAATATCCATCCCCTCCCGTCCCCTATACGCTTAACAAAATTCGATAAATAAAACGAATGTGAAGAAATTTTGCATGGCAAAGTAGAAATTGTATGAATATTTATAAATGCCAACAACGAGAGGTGTTTATGCAATCGCAAAATGCAAATGTAAACGATGAATCATCGAATCGTCGAATATTGCTATGAGCTGCCCAAACTTTCGGTATTAAATGAGGACGCCTTACCATTAAGCTTATTTTTCATCTGATTACCTGCGATCGATTTGTTGTTATGTCACTGCATCGTCGAGTTTCACTTATAGGTTATAGGTTGCTGACATTTCAACGCTTTTATAATTAGTTTTACTACCGGTTAAACACTCACAAATTTATTCGAATAAAAACATCGCAACTGGTTGTCCAATAATAAAGGGAGAAATTCGAAACGATGAAGATAGTAGTGATTCTTAATCACAAATGAACACTGCAAACATCAAACATCACCAACATTGAAGGGCGATGAAACTGCTGAATAACAACGCAACTAAAGTAAAGAAAAATTATTAGTCAAATTTTATAGCGAAATTATACTCTAAATCACAATTTGGTAGTTAATTTTTTCTTTGCTTAATAGGTTGAAATAAGCAGAAAGCTGAAAACCTTCAAGTGAATTTCGAAAGTTTCGATTAGTAATGCTACATGTGCACAACGGCTGCACAAGCAGCAGGAGAACAAATAGAAATCATTAGGTTTTAATGCGATTCAATCTCATCTATTCGCCACACATCAAATGCTTTTGCTTATTGATTAACGCTGGAAGTATTTTAAAGAGAGGAAAATTGGTCGGAAATTTTTTTTTGCTTAAATTTCTACTAAAAATTCGTTAACCTCTCGTTTACTGGAAAACATGACAAATTTTAGTTCGAAATTTTTTTTTCAGCCATATTTCTTCATTTCGTGAAGAAAAGTGCTCTGAAGAAAAAAAACATGACCGGAACCAGTGAGAAGATATCTTGGCGCTTCTTTTCATATTAGAAAAGAAAGCATCCTATTCTTGAAGGCAGCATCATCATATAGATTTTACAGTCAGGTGGTTGGAAAAATTCTGCATTTGTGCGCATTCGCAACAGTCAGGTTTGATGAATCTCATATAAAAATGCATAAGTGATGCGATATATGTAATTAGTCTAGCCAAACGATTATTTTGCCTGGACTGTCTCTATTTGGTGCATACCATGTCCGAATTTCTGAAATGAGATGACTACGAGAAAAATCGCAAAATAATAAGATACGCCGTACCACCCACATTACCGGAATTTTTTTTGTTTTAGATATTTAAACGTGTTGAATTTGTTATGACATTCATATGCGCAATTGTTCGTTCGAAAATAACTCTCCCGGATGTGCTGCCCTATTTTCTTGTTTTATTTGATATCTGAGAAACATCTGAAAAACATTATTTTCTACAACTTTGATATCCATTGAAAATTCTGAGTGACGTTTGTTGCTCTGAAATAGATTTCAGGAAAATGGACATCAGTAGGTTTCAGAGAAACAGGCGTCAACAGACTTCAGGAGAACAAATAGTATGGAGCCCAGTCAAAAATAATTTAGGAAATATGGCTAGGAAAACATTGTTCACAAATATCTCTCTCCTACAATGTCGCCAAAAATAAATAAATAAACCATCGACCCACTTTAAAAATGTTGTCATCACCTCTTTCGGGAAAAGGAAAAATATATTTCTTTCAGTAAGTGAAACAAAATGACACTTGCTATGATGATAAAAATATTCCCATTAAATTGTTGCTGATATAGCAAAAAAAGACGAAAATGTAAATCATCTTAATTTAAGGCGACCAAAGGCGTTCATTCCATGAATGTAATCAATCGCCGATTTCGAAACCCCCACAATCGTTTCATCAACTCAATCATGCCCAGATTTGATCCCTTTCTTCTTTTCAGGAAGGAACTTGCAAATGAAAATTTCGAAATGAACAATAGTGCAACTTCTGGAGTGAGCGAATCAATGAAAAATATATAGGCTTTTTTTATCGCGACATCTCATATCCATCACGCTATATATTACATCGTTGGCTAGTTACGCATCTGTCTTTGAGGACATAAATTCTCTTCTCATTTATGAAGACATTCTTTCTTAGTTGTCGCAATAAGCATGAAAAAATTCAAATGAAAGAATCAACTTCTGATAGATAATATCGGTCAGCTAATAAGTTCAGCAAATTTTTTGCTCAAGTTTATAAATAGATGCTGCAGTTACAGAGGGAACATTATGACATGTTACGTGGACGAAACGTTTTCATTTCGTAAAGCACTAAAAAAAACCACGAACATTCTCTGTGTGCTTTTTTGGTGGCTCACAATGGTAGTTTTGTAAAGGTATGCCAGTGTATCGCAACCACACGACTGATTCGTTGAAAAACAATTTTATCGATTAGTCAGTTAAACGTTTTATTTATTTATTCATTTCGGATATCAATGAGAAGAAAAATTTCTCTCTTGAACAAGAAGAATGCCTATTCATTCAACAGCTGATAATGTTTCAAAAATAAATCGACAATTAAAAAAATGATTTCCGATGATGAAACTGCACTCCAATGTCAATGACTTATGAACGGCTCCACAATTTTACGAAGAAAACTGCAAATATTTATTCTAAGTGGATTTCATTGAGGAAATTCGTTATTCTGGCCGGAAGTATTTCTTCAAATAACGAAAAGAAAAATGCAATGAGTTATCGCGAAAGGATGGCTATTCGAAGGAGAAAAAAATGCGATGACGTTGTCATATGATAACGCTTTTTCAGTGGTCGTTCCAACTGGAGGCTAACTTGGAAGCGAAAGGCTGGTGCGCATCATTAACAAATAAAATATTTCAAGCTTATTCGAACAATTTTTCGACAATGCTTAAAAGTTACATCAAAATAAGCCCAACTTTCCAATTATTTTGTACTGCGGATTTCCAGGAATATCCTCCAGACATGATGTATCGCTTTTAACGAAAAAAAATTGTGATAGCACAATCAGATCAAAAAAGCTCCACCATCTTATACAGGTAACTTTACCACTTGAGGTAAAAGTAATTTTAAGATGGTATTAGTCGATGCTCGTGGCTCCACACAAGTTCAGAAAATGGTTTTTTCAAAATGTTTGAAAAATTGGCCAACGATGAGAAAGCTAACGATCTAAGCTGAGCGCTGCGATGAGCAACACTGCCAATAAATACATCGAGCAAAAACACAGTGCGTTCACTTTCTAGCACATAAAAAGAAACGCAATAATCAAGCGAAATTCCATTGGACAATCCAATTGTGTCATATGGTCATGAAAGATTTAGTGAACAGCAATATGAACACGAGAGCAATGCTCAGCGAAACATCAAAGGAGCTATGAAATATGCAGCACAATATTAATCCACCAATATCGTTTCGAAGTGTCAAATACGACGATTTCATTTCAACACACAGTTGGCTACTTTTGAAAGTGTTTTGAAAGAAAGGCGGAAATTTCAATTCCCTTTTTCCTTAAAAATGAAAAAAATTGAGTGCGACATGATTTAACAGGGCACGCGGTCCATGAAGGGTATTCACTTCCGCTGAAAAATTTTATCAGTGCAATTTATTTACTTTGTATTTTTCTTCGTTATTATAGCATAGCAATTCGCACTTACTAAGCAGTACTCAGCAATAGTAGTAATAGATATGGTTTGGCCTGGGAGAGAGAAGTCTGGAAGACTAAGAAATAAAACTAGATCTGGAAGTTAGTTGGTGAGGGATTCGCTTATAATGTTTTACTGTATCCTTTCTAGCAATTTTTTCATTCAGTTAATTTACTACTTCTTCCATCTTTTACTACTAGATTTGACTAGATTGCGAGAATTGAGCAAAAACTCACGAAATTTTCAATTGTTCTAGTAAAGCGCTCAAAGGAGAGATTTCCTCTTGACAGCATGGTGAGCTTAACGAATTTTTCAACGAAAGTAAAACTTGAATCCGCGATCGTTATCCTTCGTCACTTTTGTGATTTCTCATCGTTCGATTACTTCAATTCTCTATTAATGTGTTATCGACCACCTTCTGTGAATATCCTTCTCAAATACCAGGAGGACAAATAAACAACCACATGGAGAATTCAGGAAACCAAGGAGTGGAAATGGAAAATGTGACTAAAACACTTTATGTTTGTGCTCACGCAGGATTCAATATGAGATGGCGCGACTAGAGACAATTAACAGCTGTAAAAATACCAGTTCGCCAGTTTATGCATTTCTTCTTCTGAGTTTGTTGGATTTTGCGAAAAAATAGCCGGGAAAAAGGAAATAAAAAGTTTTTGAGTATATTTGAAATTTCGAATATCGATATGCCTGCGACTGAGAAGTTAAATATCAGGATCAGCATACGCATTTTATACAAGTGTTAACAGTGCGGCTCACCAACACTCAGAAGAAAGGTACCTTCAAAACCAAACCGAAAAAAAAAAGGACGAAGCAATACCAATCGATTAAGGACTCTAAATTCTGCTTTGATGACAACCGAATTAAAGCCTCATGGGAAGGTTCATTCCCAATAAAGGCTGAAAAATCCTTCCTGTCTAATGAATAGTCACTTTACTGCAATACAGTAAATTTTCAGATGAATAAAAAAATATTCCAAAGAAATTAACAAACCTTTTACCACTGAGCATTTTTTAGTGCACAAATAAGCGATACGTGGGCGATCATCAGAGCGATTGTTAAGACGTTATTCAAATCTCTTGCTTACTCATTTAATGGAAAGCGGAAATGTTATTTATATCATCGAGCTTCGTTGGATGAAAATAGTCATGTATTTATAAAGCGAACAAGCTGAATTCCAGAAATGAAATAAAATATCCATGATTATTATCCGTGATTGCTAGTTCGACGATAAACGTGAGAATTCTTTCACATGGATTGGTAATTCCAGTGATTTATGAGCAACGGAAAATGAAATTCAAGTTCAGCAAGTTGGAAACGCCGAATGGGAATGGGGCATTATAGGCGATTTCCGCAATGCGGCCATCCGGAACAACCAGGTGTAAACAAGTGCAAGCATCACTTGAAAAGAACAAGAGCACAGTGTCGAAAAGGTTTCTTTTTGGTGCCAACGGTCGCTTGCGAAATTCCTTTGTGAAAAACCTTCGTACCTGTGTGTGCACCCATGCAAACAGTCCGAACAATCAACGTCCAAATAAGCTAGAACAGCTTAAATGCTGCCAAGAAATTTGCGCACTTGCAATTTCTGAGCATGCAGTTTGCAGTTTGCAGTTTCTGCAGCATTTCACAAGACCGGCTGACTGCTGCGGCTCACGTTTATACATTTGGTATAATTACGTGTGCGAACGATCCTGTAGATTTATTTCACGGAAGCTAAAGTGATGAAGTTTTGACAAACGTGATTTGCATCACAGCATAAACTTTCATGCTCCATTCCATTGCAATCTACATTTTTCCGCTTAAGTCAACACCATATCATCACCTGCAGCTCTCAATAAGAGCCTCAATTATATAAAAAAATACGCTATGAAAGTAAGCATATTTCTCTCGTGAATGAGATATTATTTTTCAATAGTGTCGGTTCTGTGTCAGATTTCCGCACTTAGTGGGAAATCCTGTATTTGATAGCGATCCATATATGCAAAAAGCACACCTGTTTTCCATCTTTGCATATATGCTCGAAATGCTTGTTCACTCGATGAGCATTTTTTAGTTAAAATGTCAATTAAAACTTCCATGTGAAGAACGCGGTGCTAGCTGAGCATTTAAATCCACTAGCGAATAGCATTCTCAGTTGATAATTAATTTTCTAAGGCTCTGAAAAAAATCTTCCTCCCTTCTAAAATTTCCAAACCTATAAAGAAGTGCTACTCATATAAACAAAAACACTCAAAAAAGAAAAGGAAAGAAAACATTTAAAACATTCAAGAAAGGAAAACAAAGGAATAAACATTCCCAACAACTTGAAAGGCTTGATATCTGCAATGAGATAAAGCATATAAACGGTCAGGAATTTGAAGCTGTATGCAACACAAGAATCATTTACTTGGTATAATATCACCATTTATAATCAACTCGAAATTTCCTAATATACCTGAAAGGTATCAGCAGTGATAATTAATCAGTTCATTTCTATTGGATCTCAACGTTTTTCTTATGCATTAGACATTTGATGCCCCACACACGTTGACATTATGCAAAAAACAGGCAAACAAAAATTGCTCTAAGGAATCAACGAATGTCATCAAGAAGCTTGCTGAAACGGTGAAATCGCGGAAAGTTTGTAATAAGCTAACAGCATCAAATTAAAAAAGATGCTTTTAGAGAGTGCCGGTTTTCGATAAGCTCGTTAGCACATCCAAACCATCTATGAGCAACTGCTCCTTTCTCTCTCTCCCCCTCGCTCCCCCCCTCCCCCCCCCCCCTCCTTCGTTCCAGTTCACTTCTTATCTCTCTTACCGCAAGAATTAGGAGAGTTTTTGGCTGACCCTTGACGTCTCAAGTGTTTGTACGACTTGTATAATAAAAAAAAAGTTGCCTACTATTTTGAAATGCATTTTGCGGAGCCAAAAATGTAGAAGCGTTTCAGTCCGAATTTATGGACGCAATGTCTATATAAAATTAATTTTTCCGTACAGATAATTAAATCATTGCCAGGAGCGGCTTTCAGCGCTGATTGTAAACAAACTGGGATGACTAAATCACTACACTTTCAAGCTAAGCCATACAGAAACTACCGTTTTGTACACCTGTCTCTATCAATACATCAAACGGTTTTACAGCCGCCAAAGTAGGAGGATTTCTAACGCGATATTGACAGAACCTTTTTTCTGGGAGGGTAGGTGGACGGAGATGAAGAAGGAGTGGAATGACCGCAGAAACTTTTTAAACGTCTATTAAAGTCGCTAGAAGCTTCAGCTTCTCATAAATTTGTAACCTGATTTGTAAAACAAAGTGAATGCAATAAACGAAAAGTTCTTCAATACCTGATGGCAAGCATACCAAAATTTATCAGTAATTAATGCTTATTGTTCCATTCAAGTGCTTCTTGAATGCCTCAGACGGAGGAGGAGGGGAACTGCAAACTTTCTTCCCCGAGTGTCTTAAGCGCTGTACAGAAGAAAAAAGGAAGAGAGGGCCGGAGGGGGGGGGGGGGGGGGGGGGG